>OY744522.1:104333293-104385793 GCA_963556195.1 Sepiola atlantica | reverse complement strand
TATATATATATATATATATATATATATATATATATATATATATATATATATATATATATATATTACTATTTCATGTATCCACATTAAATTTTATATTGTTGTTCTCTTAGCCAATCGTTGGGTTTCTCACGAACAAAGGTCCGGTTACTTTTACTTCCTATTTCCTGTTCTATTGTTCTGTCTATATAGAAATACAAGGAACCACCTGTTAAAATAAGTTCACCCATTACATTGACACAACAAATAGAACAAAAAATAGGAAGTAAAACTAACCATGCATTTTAGCCTGAAGATTCCCCCAGTTATGAAACGCGGGAGCCTCTGCGTAGCTTAATTGCTATAAATATATTTTACCAACTTACTAATATATATATATATATATATATATATATATATATATATATATATATATATATATATATATATATATATATATATATATATATATATATATATATATATATATATATATACAATACCTATAATGATCTGAATTGTGGATATTATTGACATCCACAGAAGTATATGGCATATATTTATTTAAAAACCTAAGAGTACGTATATATTTAAAAATAGGTAGCTATATAACAAATGTGTTTATATATACATATACATATATACACACATATAAATATGTGTATGTGCAAGCGCACACATATTTATATAGCTAAAATGTCTTCCAATTAGCTTGATCGATAGTGAGTTAATCGAAATCGTGTATATATATATATGTGTGTGTGTGTGTATGTGTTAGTGTGTTTGTGTGTATTGGTAGGTGCATGCTCTTATGATGTCAGATTTAATAACATTGGCTTCTATATATCATTAAGTTATATCTTTCAAATGAATTTGCCTGTGATCAACTGCAATATCCCCAGACCGAATCTGTATCGATATAACAGATGATCGAGCAGAATTTATTGTATCTGCCATTGGATTCTTCCCACGTAAGATTAATGACACTTGATAATATTAAGGATTCTCTAGCTATCCCCCGTTCGTTATGTCCAATGTTTTTCAGCATTAATTTGGAAAGAAAACACTGCAATTTCATTGTATTCATTCGGGAAATGACTCAGAATTTTTTAATTAACGTTTCTTTAGTTTCTCTTTGGACTAGGGACATGGCAAGATCTCGGATAGGGTGATTTTAGTAGTGCTCTTGAGACATCCTTAATTTTATTTGAGTGGTTTCAGTACTGTTCTAAACGGGAGCAATAAATGTAAGATTACAGTATTATATTTAGTAAGTGGCATATAGTAATCCAAAAGTGCTTAACATCATAGATAGAGCAGGTGTGTTTTAACGCAGCGTTGCCCGGAAGAAAGAACTTATATGGCTTTTGTAACCCGGTGTTGCACGGGCGCCATAATAGTAATAATATAGTATTATATTTGGTAAGTAGCATAAGTTAATCAAAAGTTCTCAGTATCCTAGATAGATTATCTGTGTTTATTCGGTATTTTCCGATAGTCATCAATATCTAAGATAGAGCAATACTTCATAAAACAGGTGTTTTTAAACGCTGCGTTGCCAGGGAGAAAGATTTCACTGTCTTTTATTATACTATTGTATACCAGAAAATGTACTCTGCGTTGCTCAGGATTCAGTGCTCAATAGCCTGAATAGAGCAGATGTGTGCAATAATACAGTAGTACATTTCCTATGTGGTATGTGATTGGTCAAGAAGGGGAAGACAAGAAACTCAACGTTGCTTGGGAATACATAGTAATAAATATAGGTTTCATTATATTATTAAGGGAGAGAAGGAAATAAGAACGTCAGCAATGCCCGTGAATAAATTAAAACAAATACTTTTGATAAAGGTGGTGGGGAAAGAAACTCAGTGTTGCCAGGGCGTAATAACTTTAAAACTGAAAGCTCAGGTGAAAGACTTACATTATTATTATTTTAAATACATTAAAACATGAGAGACGAATGGGATGGACGGAGATGAAAGAGGGGTGGGGAGGAGTGATGCGGAAAAACGAAAAAGGGAAAACAGAGAAAGATATAGAGACGGATTGAGATATGTAGAGATATGGGAGTTTTAGTATAAAGATGTTACACAGACTTTTTAACATTTTGTATTTTGTGTTTATGACCCTGGGCAACACCGGATAGCCCTGGCAGTGTATATATATATATATATATATATATATATATATATATATATATATATATATATATATATATATATATATATATATAATGGTCATCTACAGACAGCGGTTTTGTTGTTTCATGATTCGAAACACGGGCGACAGACAACAACCAACCATGACCATAGCACTGGAAGTTTAAAGAAATTACAATGTGTTAATGTATTTCGTCATTTACAAATGTTATCATACTGCTAACCAAAAACAAACGGGCGGATTTCGATCCCGGCTTGAAACACTCAGCGCGGATTTTAATGTGGAGAAAATCCAGTTCTCCAAAAAGGCCACTCGGGATTAATACAAAAAAATACCACAGTCTCCTCATTTTCGTCGGTCTGTCACACATACATTTTGATAGATAGATAGATAGATAGATAGATAGATAGATAGATAGATAGATAGATAGATAGATAGATAGATTTTAAAGAAAGACGCTATAATACATATAATGTATTTATCATACATAATATATGAAATGCATGTATAGCTGATAGAAAATCTGAATGCATTTTAACAACCAATCAAAAATGTATGCATAGTTAAGAAAAAATACATTAAATAATTGGTTTCCCTCTTGACTTCTCTTAAGTTTTTCTCAAGGTCAATAAAGATAAATTGAGAGCAGGGATGCTGGACTCGATTCAACTTTTAAGTGAGCATGTACGAGAGTGTAGCGGGAGACGTACCCACTTGAAAACCATGGAAAGCACGTGCTTCTTGTTATGATTGTTTCTGTTTTCGTTACAATTTGCTTCTTTCGTTTATATGTTCTATAATATTTCTATTATGTTTACCGGTGTTTAAATGATGAATGACAACTTGTCTCGCTGCGAAGCGATGTTTTTTGTACTTTATGTATTACCATCATATATATATATATATATATATATATATATATATACATATAACAATATTTACAAAGAAATATTAAATTATTTATTCCTACATACGCCGGAAAAACTAAGTTATATTTATGCCTAAATACAGCGAGTTGTAAACATCAGACTATCTAAAGGGTTCAACAAACTCTAAACAGTAATAATATCTTAAAGGGGCTTTTATAACAAAATTTACCAAGAAATATTAAATTATATATATATATATATATATATATATATATATATATATATATATATATATATAATATTAAATTATTTTTTAATATTTTACATACGTATGACGTCGTTTCTAGCTTACGGCTCTCATCAGCACAGGGAAATAAAAATCTCAAACGGTCATAGGGCGTTAACCCGGTTCACAGAGACACCTTGAATTAGTAAGCGTTCACCTAGTCTCATTAGGCCACAAGAGATAGTCACGTGATAACGGAGAAATTTACATAAATTATTTGATACCTAATCATATTGAAAAAGAAAAGTTAGGCATTTATATATATTAAATATATTAGTTCCTACTAGTTAAATACCTAGAAATATATTCATTAAATACCAATAAAAAGAAAAACATATATATATATATATATATATATATATGGAAAATTAAAAAGGAAAGCGAAAAACTATAATATTTATGTGTTCAACGTTTTCGTCTTTATTGTAAGACATTGTCAAAATGAGGAAAAATTAAGAAAAAATTATACAAGCATCAATTCTGACTTTCCTAGAAGCGACGAAGCTCCGCTGGTCTGTGAGCAAAATAAAAATAAATAAATAAAAAAAGACAAAAAGAGTACTGCACGGTGTAAGCAGCAGCCTGTGAAGTCCCTAGGGGCGGAGAGAGATGTGCTGGTTTGAAATGAGTTTATCATTTAGCCTTTAACGAATCAATCTAATAAATGCTGACTCATTTCCTGTTTTTAATTATGAGTTGGATATTTCTTTATAAGGCAGACAGTGGCGGACAGTGGCGGACACAGGCGGACACTGGCTGACAGTGCCCACTAAAATGTAAAATCTAAAAAATGCTGACTCATTTCCTTTTTTGAATTATGAGTTGACTTATTAAAGCCTGGGTTAGTCACCCTCCTCTTTCTACCTAGAATTATCGTATTAGAATTTTGAATGTCCCCCCTCCACACCGCATTCTCCCTATGATGTCATTTCCGGTTGAATTTGAGGAAATGACTTGCAGTTTTTTTTTTCGGGAATAACTTGCACTTTGTTTTTAAAAAAGACTACATGATATATTTGTTTTCTATTTATATTAATACATAATTAAATTGAAATTAAGCTGAAAATAGCTGAAATAATGACCCTCCTAGACAAATTCTGCCCCATAGCCCACTTAGGAGTGAATTTAGAGATTCAGGAATACGCTCATTAACTTTATCGGTGAATTTTACATTAGAATACAATTTTAGATTTTACCTAGATTCGCTAAATCTTTTCTATAGAGCACACACACACTAACACACAGACATTGAGTTTTATATATCTAGAAGATAGATAGATATGTGTGTATATATTAATACAATTACACACTTTTATGGAAGTTAACTCAAATAAATTTCATGGTGGTAATCTCCCCTTATTAAAATCTAAAATATTGTTAACAAATTAAATTTTAAATTTAAATAATAACAATTTATAAAAATCAAATTAACACATTAAATAATTTAAAAGAAAATAGATAAAAATAACAGTTAAAAATAAATGTAACAAGAATCAGTTCATCATTCAAAAGAATTTAATTTTTGTTGTTTCATTTGCTGCGGGTCATATTAACAAAATATTCATGGAACGAAATAAAACAAAATTACCGATTAATTAAAAGAAAAAATATATAATTAAAATCAAGTAAAAATAATAATCGTAATATTAAATAGAATAACAGACTTAGTATATAATTTTCAGTCATACCCCTCCCCTTTATTAAGAAAAATAACTAAATATTAAATAGCTGAATAACATACTTAGTATATAAACTCACAGTTACAACACACACACATAAATATATAAATAATTTAATTTAAATAAATGTAACAAGAACCATTTCATCATTAAATAAAATAAAGAAATTAAATAAAATAATAAGTTATTCTATTTGTTGCAGGTTACATTGATATTTACTGCGGTATAACTATAAAACTACATTATCGCCCCGACACCGATTTCAAGAGATTTTAAACACCTACACTTTAATAAAGAGATCTTTCCTTGAAACATATTATGGATCACGGTCATACACATTAGATCACTGTGTGGAAGTATGGTGGTCTATTTCAAAAAATCACTTTTCCTTGTCTTCTTTCTCAACACAAACATATTTCCATTGCTTGCATTATGATACCCTTCTAATACTTCTCCCTCTCATATATATATATATATATATATATATATATATATATATATATATATATATACATATATATATATATATATACATATATATATATATATATATATATATATATATATATATATATATATATATATATATATATATATATATATATATATATATATATATATGTATAAAGTTGTTAATTAATATGTTAATTAATATACTTTAGATTTGTCCGGGTGGATTCTAACATACTCTGATTGATTTAAAGTCTAGTTTGATCCTTTTGGGGATTACTATTCCTGGGTATATTACATTAAACCTTATCTAAGGTTTGACTCTCTTTTAATGAAAATATTTGACTTTTAACTTTCACCGTTGCCTAACTCGTGAGATCAACTTTGAACATACTTTTTTCTATTTTCCGCCTCAATTGACTACCATATGTTAAATATAATAATAACTTGCCTCTAATTTTATCTCTCTTATTTGCTTTTAATGTTGTTTATTTATATTTACAATTATGTCTTGTAAATATATTTTTTAATGGTTTTACGTTTTTTTTTCATATCAAAGCTATTTGGATTTGTTTTTTTTATTTCATTTTATTTTATTTATATATCTTGATATATATATATATATATATATATATATATATATATATATATATATATATTTCTGATATATATTTTTTATTATATATAAATATTGTTTATTTATTATATATATATATATATATATATATATATATATATATATATATATATATATATATATATATGGTTTTATTAGCATAAATATATAAAATATCTATTATTCATTTTAATAACTTTTCTATTGTTCAAATATTTTCTTATTATTATTTTTCTAATAATAATTATTATCTTATTTCTTATTTTTCTATTTATTTATTTTCATTGTTTTTTGTGTTATTTTAAGTAATTTTTTTTATTTTTCTTATTTTTCTAATTATTTTTGCTAATTATTGTTTTCTAATTTTTAATAAATCTTATATTTTTTTATTATGATATATTATTATTTTTTTCATATTTTAAAATTATTTTCGTTGCTTGTGAGTATAGATTTTTTTATCTTCAAATTATTTTAATTGTTCCTAGTTCTTACCTCTACTTATTTCGTTTTTATTTATTATATCTTGTTTTTTAAATCTTTTATTTACTTTCTAATATTACTATTTTTTAATGATAAGTTTTAATTTTTAGTTTATAATTTAACAATTTTTATTTCTATCTATATTTTGTTTTATTTAGATTTATATATTTCAAATTTGTTGAATCCCGTATATTTTAATACTATTATTGGTATCATTTTGAGTACTGTGAAATTGCATGATAAGAAGTTCTGGTTTTCCCACATCAACGGGATATGTGTGTTATTCTAAGTAATGCTAAAAGATGGTGTTGTTCTCTCTTGCTTTCTGTGTGTGATTATATATTTTTCTCAACTAACTTTATATATATATACATATATATATATATATATATATATAGAGAGAGAGAGAGAGAGAGAGAGAGAGAGGGAGGGAGAGAGACTTTAAAACTATCGCCAACAACAACAACATTAATATATCACTTTCAGATGAAGTAGGGGACATAGTAGTTATGGATATAAACTCGTACTTAACAAAAATATCTACACTATTACCAGACGAAAACACATACACCAAAACAGATTTAAAAACTATAAAAAAAAGGATTGAACAGTTTAACAAATTTTTCAAACACCGTGTAAAAAACAATAAAAAATGGACACCATATATCAAATACCACCCCATTAATCCCCACATTATACGGCCTACCAAAAGCTTATAAACCAAACATCCCCATCGCTCCATAATATTTGGCATCGGTAGCACCACACACAAGATCGCACGAGCCATAGCCAACATTCTTACCCCAGATGCAAAGCTCGATAAACACAACAGAGGCAACTCCCTTAAAGCGTGTTTCTCGCAGGTAGCACAACACGACCACTAAGTCAATTTTGAACAAGCTAAAATCATTAAATACATATCAAATAAATCTCCACGCAGACTACTTGAGGCAGCACTCATCGCAAACTCTAACGCCATCGAACACTGAAAGGTTTATATAAGTTATCTCCAATAATTAGCAAACTAATTATGGTGGAGAAAAATTAGCATCAGAACCATCCCATAGCACATTCTTTATTAATAAATATACCAAATTACTAAAAAAATCGGAATAAATAAAGACACTCACACATAACGAAATAAACTAATTAGATTTTATTTCCATTTCTTCTCACACTTTTTACACATATCGCACATGCATACAATGTTTATGCTCATAATTATATTAAGGGTATTTGGTGAATTCATAATACACTAATAATTAAATAATGGGAATAAATAAATACATTTACATATAATTTAAGACACTATGAATGTTATATCTTCACGTTTTACTTATATTAACATATTACACATACATACACTTGTATAATCATAAATACTTTTAATAATTATTGATCTATTAATAATACACAAATAAAGAACTAAATAGATACAAATAAACACATTCATACATAAACAAATTAACGAGTTATATTATTCTCAACCCACTTTCATACATATTTCCACATAATGTAAGAAATGTATTAATTAATTAATGAGACACAAATAAAGTAATCAAATAAATAGGAATGAATTAATACACTCACACTTGAATAATTAAACTAATAAGTATAATGTCCCCCTTCTCTTTTTATGCCGAAACTGTTTGTCTTTAATCATAATTTGCATTTCAAAATAGTAAAATAAAATGTCCACGCTTTTACATTCATAAAAATTATAATTGTTTTCCTTTTTCTTTTCTATTCATTCTTCTTTCCCTTCTTAATTCAGAACATGACGGTAGATTCAGACTTCCTCTCCCGCCCTCACATCCACTGTCGGCCAAGCTCAGCTGTGACATATTTTTACCCAGACAAACTCCCTAGCTTAAAATAGATATGGGAAGGTAATAAGGCCAAGTCGTCATCTCATTCATTTCTCGCGTCCCTTGAAAGAGACAGACGGCTGATGATCACGGACTAACCAAAATGTTGATTTTCATTTTTCGTTTGTTCACATACACAGCAATGCCAAAAGTTGGACAATTCTCTAGCAATTTAATATTAATATCTGTATTATTTTTCTACATTCATCCTGGGGAATGAAAAAAGAAAGCCAAAAACTATATTATTCATCAACGTTTCATCTTTATCGTGAGACTTCCGCATGATGAAAAAAATCCAGAAAGAATGATCATACAATTATCAAATTTGATCTGCCCAAAGTTGGAGAGCCTCAGGCCAGACTGTGAGTGAAAAGAAATCAAAATATTTGGGACATGCAAATTAGACTGTGTATTATCAGCAGCAGTTAACGGAGTTTGTTTAAGGGGTTAGATTGGATATGAGTTCAATATTTTTAGCGGTAAATTGTCTAGGTCACTGTGTCCAAAACGAACGTTTCGGGCCGGGGGTGGGGGGCAGAAGACTTAACTCATTGCCCCGTCTCGAATTAAAGGAAGGAAAAATGAATTTCTATGCGCAATATAATAGCGTGATTAGTTTTAGAAACGCGAATTCTGATGAAAATCGAAAATGTTGTAAAAAAAGAAGAAAAGTGATTATATCTATTAGTTAATTTATTTATGTGTGGATGTATTTATTTATTCCTATTTATTCAATTATTTGTGTGTCATTATTTAACCAATAATTATTAAATTATATTTTAGCACATAAGCATATGTATACGTACAATGTGTGTGTATATATATATATATATATATATATATATATATATATATATATATATATATATATATGTATGTATATATAATATGTATGTATATATATGTATATATGTGTGTGTATGTGTGTGTGTAAAGAAAGAGATGGGAAATAATATCTACTAGTTATTTAATTGTGTGAATGTATGTATTTCTATTTAGTTAATTATTTATGTCATATTAATAAATCAATAATTAATAAATTATTTATGAGCGTATGAGTATGTGTATATGAAATATGTATATATAAGTATAAGAGAGAGGAAAATAATATCTATTGGTTTGTTTATTTATTTATATGTGAATTGTATTTATTTATTCCTATTTATTTAATTATTTGTGTTTCATTAATTAATCACTAATTATTAAATTATATTTGAGTATATAAGTATATGCATATGCAATATGTATATATATATATATATATATATATATATATATATATATATGTGTGTGTGTGTGAGAAAGAGGTGGAAAATAATATCTACCAGTTTATTTTATTATGTGTGAATATATTTATTTATTGCTCTTTTGTTAATCTTTTGTGTATTATTAATTAATCAATAATATATAATTATTTATGAGCATTTTTTATCCCTGCTGCCATCACACACATATAAGTATGTGCAATACAATGTGTGAATATATAAATGTGTTTTATTTTATATTTGTTGACGTATAGAAATACAAAATGTCTTTAAAAATGTATTAAAAAAACAGAATTTTCTGCCTCTTCCTACGACCTTCTTCGATGTAATGAGAGATGTGTGTGCAGTGGCTGGTGGCAGCAGGAATAAAGAATATAGCTAACGGGGTTAAGCGATACTTACATGTGACTAGTGTGTGATGATTCACATATCTCTGAAGTCCCTTCTGAGTAATTATATATATATATATATATATATATATATATATATATATATATATATATATATATATATATATATATGAGTGTATGTGCGATTGTGTGTATATGTGTTATTGTGTGCGTCCGTGTGTGTGTGTGTGTGTGGCAACCCATAAAGCTCGCTGTAGATAAAAATGAAAATAAAAAATAACGTAGAAAACTGTTATTGATTATTTCGTAAAATTTAATGAGAGTTTATGTTGAAGTCATGATAAATGTTTGAAAGTTCTATCATCTTCCTCTACGATCATTTCAGCAGGTTTAGTTCAATTCTGAACTATTTCGGATCTTACAATCTATCATATCTCTAGTGTATTTATTCTCTTAGGAAATGTATGAACCAGAAATTTCGCTCTCATTTATGGATATAAACGCAGTGTGTGTTAATCGTTTGCAATAGATATTGTTTCAGCATTAAATAAACACCACATGAAAACAGACATGCAAAATCAATAAGATTATACTGTGTGAGTAAACATCTAAATTGCTGATATGTCGTAATACGAACACGCCAAATTAAAACAAAAATGTTTTACTTTTTAATATGTAAATAAGTAGTTACCTTTACCGAGATTTATAGCCAGCCCTATATATATATATATATATAGTAAGCTATGAAAATATATTTATGGCAATTAAGCTACACAGAGGCTCCCGCGTTACATCCTCGGGGGAATCTTCAGGCTAATATATATATATATATATATATATATATATATATATATATATATATATATATATATATATATATATATATATATATATATATTGTTGATGGTTTTATTCCATTTTGCTACATGATATATTGTGTTTCATTAACGTTTAAAATAAACGTCAACGTTCAACTTTCTTCGGATTTATACCCCTTGGATATTAGTAACAAGTTAATTATATATATATATATATATATATATATATATATATATATATAGAGAGAGAGAGAGAGAGAGAGAGAGAGAGAGAGAGAGAGAGAGAGAGAGAAATTGGTAGTTTGCTGGAAGCATTGCTGGGAGTAATAATAAAGGTTTTTTAAAAGGTTGAAGGCAATGCGAAGATCCGGTTCGCTGGAAGCTGTGAAGAACAAAAACAAAACAAAACCGAAATAAGTCGGATATAGATCGAAAGGTTTGTTTATTTTTCTAGAATCAACTGACCAATCGGCACAGACCCTATCTACATCTGTCGACCACGCCTATCTCCAATGCTTTAACCTAGAGAAGAATAGACTCCAACGGAAATTCACCTGGCTTTCATTAAAATACCCTCAACATCAAACTCCTAGTGGAACAAATATCGACCACACACATGACCTAAACATTCCTCAAGCTGCCCACCCCCTAGTTACTGACCTCACCAACTCCCTGGGCAGACTTGAACAACAAGCCCTCAACACCTGCCACTCCCATATCTTCTTCACGAGGTACATAGATGACATTCTTGTCCTCACCTCATCTCGTGAAGAAGCTATCAGCATTTTCGACATTTTCAACAACACCGACCCCCATATAAAATTTACTATAGAACACCCTAGCGACTCCGGCTCACTATCTCTCCTCGATTTAAACCTCAAAATCACAGAAGACGGTTCTATACAGACCAACTTCTACAGAAAACCTGCCTGTAAAAACCTTTTTGTTCATTTTAAATCTGCCCTGCCGCTTAAAGCCAAACTAGACTATGCCCGTAATGAAATTACCCGCATACAAAATAAATGCTCATCTACTGCCAATAAAATTAAACACACCAAAGACTTCCATCAAACCTTAATTACCAACGGCTACCCCACTTCCACAATAACCCACCTCAGCAAGACCAGATCACGCAGACACAACACACTCTCCAACACATGCTTCCTAAAACTACCTTTCTTTAATGACAGAATCACTAATGCCATCCGTAGTGCAATACATAAAGAAAAACTAGACATTCAACTCACCCACACCGGCACCACCTTACGTCAACACCTTTCCAAAAAACGCACTACACGCACCCAAGAACCATGCTCCCTAGCCAATTGTCCCATTCCTACCACTGAACTATGCCACCGCACTAACTGTGTATACAATATATTATGCACTATTTGTAACCACTCCGATATTGGATATACTACAAGACAATTACACCAGCGTATAAAAGAACACATGAACACAAATATATCTTCCTTCTTCAAACATACTTCCTCATGAAATACTACACAACAAGACATAAACGTTTCCATTCTAGCCTCGACCAGGAACCTAGGCGACCTAAGACTGATGGAAGCTATTCTCATTTCCAAACATAATCCAGTTTTGAACCAGAGACACGAATTAAATTCTACCTTCATCATATAACCTACTCCCCCCAGAACCCATCCCCCAGATAATAACCCCCCACCCACCCCATAATAAACACTATTTGCACAAATCATACCCGTTATACTAAGAATTGACCATTACATTAGTTAAATAAATTCAACAAACAAAGCCAATTAACAGAATTCCCTTTATAAATTAATACCAAAGATAACAGATTTGTCCCCCTTTAACCAGCAAACCGATCAGTTTCCATACCTAAAACAAAAGACACTTAACAGGTAAATTAAAACCAATAAATAAGGATTAAACTTAACCAGGCATAACTAAATTATAATATACTGCACCGACAACAAATAATTAGCTATCTACAACATATATAAAATCTAATGCCGGAATCAGGCTGTTGACAAACATATATATTATAAGTAAAATCAACGTTTTATATACGAAAAATAACAAAAAAAACAAACAAACAAAAAAAGCAATAACAATAATAGTAAATATATAAATAAAAATAAAAATTAAATAAATAGAAACAACATACAATTACAGATATATATATATATATATATATATATATATATATATATATATATATATTTGTGTTATAGTGGAATAATTCCAGGAGGAAATCCGGGTATGAGAGCTCAATGTAGTAAACAGAGCAATAATAAAATATAATAACACGAAATCACATAATTGTCGATGCAATAATTTATTTCAACCGTTCGGTTTTTTCAAGCATCACTCAGACAATTACATTTTTGAGACTGATAGAAAATTGAATTTCCCTACCACAGTTCCAATACAATCATAGATGGTGGTAGTAGCAACCATTTTGATACATCTTTTATAGAGAGGGGGGAAATTTAAAACTTATATTTAACTATGGCGGGCGAAGGGGAGGGATCTTTAAGTTAATCAACTAAAAACTGCCATGTCAAAATTATGACACATACGACTTGGCGATATCAACCATATAGGCAATTTTACTCACGCGCATACACAAAACTAAATACGCACACATCATATGCGCACTCACATACATAATCTCACTCGCACATTATCATAACTAAGCATAATCACATACGCAACTTTTATTCATCTCTAGCCAGAATGCGTCCGGCGAAACTCGTGTTCTCAAATTCGGTTAGAGAAAAGAAAGAAAGAAACAATTAACAGGCACAGAGAAGATATAGACAGACCGCGTGTCATAAATTCTCAGTCCGTCTGGGTTCCAAGGAAGAGAATCTAATTGAAATAAGATTACACGCACATACATATATGTATACATACAAATCCATACGCACATACACACACATATATACACATACACACCCACACATATACATATCTATACACATATACATATACACACATATATACATATATATATATATATATATATATATATATACATACATATACATACATGAATACACCTATATATATCTCTGAATCTATTTGAAATATTGACCAAATGCATACGCATGTAGTTGTTCACACATGTAAACATACATACACATACATACACACACACATATATACATATACGCACATATACACACATATACATACGCACACATACATATATATCCACACACCTACACACAATATTTACATAACACTCTATATTCTTACTGATGTAATATGAGTTCTAAAAATTAGTCTTACCTTATTTATATTTTAGATTAATTTGATAATCTATTATTATAAATATCATGCGGGGGGGGGTTATCGTACCTAATGTTATTCAATTTGGTATCTTCACCGTTGTAATTCTAGAGGCCCATCGGATTACTAATTCAAGTCTAATAATGTCTATTGGTAATATTTGACATTTATACTTATATTAATTCAAAAACTAGTGTATTACCTGCAGAAAAAATTTTCATACCACTATCTTATTTTAAGTAAATAATAAATATCCGCGTACACACAAATACTATATATCACCAAGTCAGTAAATCTGTGTCTATCACAGATATTATTATAAATATTATGGGGGGGGGGGGTTTACCGTAAGTAATGTTATTCAATTTGGTATCTTCACCGTTATAAGTCTAGAGGTCCATCGGATTACTAATTCAAGTCTAATAATGTCTAGTGGTAATATTTGGCATTTATACTTATATTAATTCAATAACCGCATAATTTTTTTTTTAAAAACACTATCTTATTTTAAGTAAATAATCTGAATAAATAAATATTTCAAAATACCATTATATACGCATACACACAAATACTATATATCACCAAGTCGGCAATTCTGTGTCTATAGCAGATATTATTATAACTATTATGTTGGTGGTGGGGGGGGTTACCTTAAATAATGTTATTTAATTTGGTATCTTCACCGTTATAAGTCTAGAGGTCCATCGGATTACTAGTCGTTGATTATTTTAAATTTATATTTATGTCTGCACTTAGCCATAAGTTCATCTCGTTTATTCAAGAGGTTATTTCGATCATATTTTAGGATTCTTATTTTTTCTTCTAGACATAAGTTGCATCTTTGTCTAAATCCATCTGGAATATTCGAAAAACATAAGATTGACCACGAAACCACCGGGGACCTGTTCTCATTTTTCAGATGCCACCATTGTTTAGCTAACTCCGTTTTGCTCTTGAGTTCTGGGTTATTGAAAGAGTGTTTGTGGTCATAAAAACGTTGTTTCCAGTTTCCCGCGGAGATGCCGATGTAAACCTTTTTATCCCTGTTGTTATCTTCCGGATGAATAGTGGCCTTATAAACCACACACTCAACTTTACAGTTACCGTCCAGTGGGCAGTTATTTTTCACTTGACAATTACATTTATTTACTGTGACCTTATTCTTACTAGGATTGTTAAGTAATTTACGATTATGGGTGCTGATAATTCTGTCCATGTTCTTGGTGCAAGAGTAGCTGATTTTAATGGTTTTTCTATTAAATATCTTCCTAAGTGGATTATTTATGCTAAAATGTTTATCTACCAGGTTCAAGAATACTCTCCCGATGTTGATGTTAGATAGTTGGCAGTAGGGAGGATTGAACCATATTATTTTTCGGCCTCTATTCCTGGATTTATTTTTATTTTCTTTCTTGGTATATTTGAGTTTTTCATTATATCCGCTTTTCTCTAGCGCTCCATTGTATAAATGCTTATTTGCTTCAAAAATGTCTCTGTTAGCCGAAAGCTTATTTATTCTAGTATTAATTGTTTTAGGTATTTGTTTAATTATGCAGTTCGGGTGGTTAGATCTAGTGTTGATATAAGATGGTGTGTGATTATCTTTATTGAAGGGTTTGTATGTCCCCTTTCCTAAGTCTTAGGTAATATCTAGATAGTTTACTTCTTTACAATTTGGGGTTATATCTATTTTAAATCCAAGGTATTTGAATGCTCTTATTAATTTTTTATGTATTTTGGATACCAGGGGGCCGTCACTATTGGGGATAACAATTAGTCCATCATCCCTATATAACCCCACTAAATTAGGCTCTACAATTCTGCTAATAGTGTACATTATAAAAATGCCCACCAGATCGGCAATCTGGGCTGAGTCAAAAGCACCCATCGGGACATCAAATTTGTTGTTGTTCAATTTAATCCATGTTTCTCGATTGTTTATAAGGATGGATTTGCGACAGGCCATAATTAATCTTACCTGCTCATCGGATATATCCACGAAATTCCCAGCATAGTTAATGCTGTTCGTAAGTAATTCCTTGGAAATCGAGGGGTAAAAATCCATAATATCGAATTGTATAAAGCAGGCATTCCTCTTATTTTCAATTGATTTAAACCATTCGATAGTATCCGCCGAGTCCTTCCAAAGATTAAATTTGGTAGCTTCTAGAGTTACATTAATAATATTTCGTAGAATCTCCCTAGATACATGGCCGAGTTCCGATTTCGTAGAGTTGATTATTCTCGCTTGTTTCTTAATGTGGAAATTTTTCTTATGGTCCTTGATGAGTACTCATCAAGGACCATAAGAAAAATTTCCACATTAAGAAACAAGCGAGAATAATCAACTCTACGAAATCGGAACTCGGCCATGTATCTAGGGAGATTCTACGAAATATTATTAATGTAACTCTAGAAGCTACCAAATTTAATCTTTGGAAGGACTCGGCGGATACTATCGAATGGTTTAAATCAATTGAAAATAAGAGGAATGCCTGCTTTATACAATTCGATATTATGGATTTTTACCCCTCGATTTCCAAGGAATTACTTACGAACAGCATTAACTATGCTGGGAATTTCGTGGATATATCCGATGAGCAGGTAAGATTAATTATGGCCTGTCGCAAATCCATCCTTATAAACAATCGAGAAACATGGATTAAATTGAACAACAACAAATTTGATGTCCCGATGGGTCTTTTGACTCAGCCCAGATTGCCGATCTGGTGGGCATTTTTATAATGTACACTATTAGCAGAATTGTAGAGCCTAATTTAGTGGGGTTATATAGGGATGATGGACTAATTGTTATCCCCAATAGTGACGGCCCCCTGGTATCCAAAATACATAAAAAATTAATAAGAGCATTCAAATACCTTGGATTTAAAATAGATATAACCCCAAATTGTAAAGAAGTAAACTATCTAGATATTACCTTAGACTTAGGAAAGGGGACATACAAACCCTTCAATAAAGATAATCACACACCATATTATATCAACACTAGATCTAACCACCCGAACTGCATAATTAAACAAATACCTAAAACAATTAATACTAGAATAAATAAGCTTTCGGCTAACAGAGACATTTTTGAAGCAAATAAGCATTTATACAATGGAGCGCTAGAGAAAAGCGGATATAATGAAAAACTCAAATATACCAAGAAAGAAAATAAAAATAAATCCAGGAATAGAGGCCGAAAAATAATATGGTTCAATCCTCCCTACTGCCAACTATCTAACATCAACATCGGGAGAGTATTCTTGAACCTGGTAGATAAACATTTTAGCATAAATAATCCACTTAGGAAGATATTTAATAGAAAAACCATTAAAATCAGCTACTCTTGCACCAAGAACATGGACAGAATTATCAGCACCCATAATCGTAAATTACTTAACAATCCTAGTAAGAATAAGGTCACAGTAAATAAATGTAATTGTCAAGTGAAAAATAACTGCCCACTGGACGGTAACTGTAAAGTTGAGTGTGTGGTTTATAAGGCCACTATTCATCCGGAAGATAACAACAGGGATAAAAAGGTTTACATCGGCATCTCCGCGGGAAACTGGAAACAACGTTTTTATGACCACAAACACTCTTTCAATAACCCAGAACTCAAGAGCAAAACGGAGTTAGCTAAACAATGGTGGCATCTGAAAAATGAGAACAGGTCCCCGGTGGTTTCGTGGTCAATCTTATGTTTTTCGAATATTCCAGATGGATTTAGACAAAGATGCAACTTATGTCTAGAAGAAAAAATAAGAATCCTAAAATATGATCGAAATAACCTCTTGAATAAACGAGATGAACTTATGGCTAAGTGCAGACATAAATATAAATTTAAAATAATCAACGACTAGTAATCCGATGGACCTCTAGACTTATAACGGTGAAGATACCAAATTAAATAACATTATTTAAGGTAACCCCCCCCCCACCACCACCAACATAATAGTTATAATAATATCTGCTATAGACACAGAATTGCCGACTTGGTGATATATAGTATTTGTGTGTATGCGTATATAATGGTATTTTGAAATATTTATTTATTCAGATTATTTACTTAAAATAAGATAGTGTTTTTAAAAAAAAAATTATGCGGTTATTGAATTAATATAAGTATAAATGCCAAATATTACCACTAGACATTATTAGACTTGAATTAGTAATCCGATGGACCTCTAGACTTATAACGGTGAAGATACCAAATTGAATAACATTACTTACGGTAAACCCCCCCCCCCATAATATTTATAATAATATCTGTGATAGACACAGATTTACTGACTTGGTGATATATAGTATTTGTGTGTACGCGGATATTTATTATTTACTTAAAATAAGATAGTGGTATGAAAATTTTTTCTGCAGGTAATACACTAGTTTTTGAATTAATATAAGTATAAATGTCAAATATTACCAATAGACATTATTAGACTTGAATTAGTAATCCGATGGGCCTCTAGAATTACAACGGTGAAGATACCAAATTGAATAACATTAGGTACGATAACCCCCCCCCCGCATGATATTTATAATAATAGATTATCAAATTAATCTAAAATATAAATAAGGTAAGACTAATTTTTAGAACTCATATTACATCAGTAAGAATATAGAGTGTTATGTAAATATTGTGTGTAGGTGTGTGGATATATATGTATGTGTGCGTATGTATATGTGTGTATATGTGCGTATATGTATATATGTGTGTGTGTATGTATGTGTATGTATGTTTACATGTGTGAACAACTACATGCGTATGCATTTGGTCAATATTTCAAATAGATTCAGAGATATATATAGGTGTATTCATGTATGTATATGTATGTATATATATATATATATATATATATGTATATATGTGTGTATATGTATATGTGTATAGATATGTATATGTGTGGGTGTGTATGTGTATATATGTGTGTGTATGTGCGTATGGATTTGTATGTATACATATATGTATGTGCGTGTAATCTTATTTCAATTAGATTCTCTTCCTTGGAACCCAGACGGACTGAGAATTTATGACACGCGGTCTGTCTATATCTTCTCTGTGCCTGTTAATTGTTTCTTTCTTTCTTTTCTCTAACCGAATTTGAGAACACGAGTTTCGCCGGACGCATTCTGGCTAGAGATGAATAAAAGTTGCGTATGTGATTATGCTTAGTTATGATAATGTGCGAGTGAGATTATGTATGTGAGTGCGCATATGATGTGTGCGTATTTAGTTTTGTGTATGCGCGTGAGTAAAATTGCCTATATGGTTGATATCGCCAAGTCGTATGTGTCATAATTTTGACATGGCAGTTTTTAGTTGATTAACTTAAAGATCCCTCCCCTTCGCCCGCCATAGTTAAATATAAGTTTTAAATTTCCCCCCTCTCTATAAAAGATGTATCAAAATGGTTGCTACTACCACCATCTATGATTGTATTGGAACTGTGGTAGGGAAATTCAATTTTCTATCAGTCTCAAAAATGTAATTGTCTGAGTGATGCTTGAAAAAACCGAACGGTTGAAATAAATTATTGCATCGACAATTATGTGATTTCGTGTTATTATATTTTATATATATATATATATATATATATATATATATATATATATTAAAAAAAAATCTATTTAATTTTCCTCTGAATACTTTACCCTGAACACTTCCGGTTTAACCCCCAGCGCTCCTGGCATTTTCTCGGAATCCGGGATTTTTCTTTTATTTATTTTTGACAAGGAGAGGAGAAAGAAAGAAGAAAAAAAATCTCTCGAAATATATCAAATTGATGCTTTATAATCCGGATATTACAAACTAACACCCTTGCTGTCTAGAAAAATAAACAAACCTTTTGATCTATATCCGACTTATTTCGGTTTTGTTTTGTTTTTGTTCTTCGCAGCTTCCAGCGATCCGGATCTTCGCATTGCCTTCAACCTTTTTAAAAACGTTTATTATATATATATATATATATATATATATATATATATATATATATATATATATATATATATATATATATATATATATTATACTCTAAAGAAGCTTTGGGTAATTTATGAACAAAGAGAAAATGCAGTTTAAATTCTTAGGGATCCTAACTACGTTTCACATATCGCAGACATTATATATATACATATATATATATATATATATATATATATATATATATATATATATATATATATGTGTGTGTGTGTGTGTGTGTGTGTGTGTGTGTGTGTGTGTGTGTGTGTGTTGTATCATAGAATTGTTTCATATTGTTATTTTTCTTTTCATAAGCTATGTTTTGTTCCGAATCACTTCATAATTGATTATTTGACAGCATTATCAGTAATATAAATGCATGGCATAATAAATAATATACGACTATATAGATGCCGTTAACGTCGATGTTTCAATATTAGCTTAAGTCCTATATTATCTGGATCATCATCAGCAAACCCTATTCGACTGCCATCAACAGAAAACTCAATAATGGCAGTCTACGTCCTAAAAATCGTTTCTATTTAGACTAATTGCTTATAAGGCAAAAACAAATAGGTGCAGTCATTACGACGAATCACGTTATCATTTATATCAACAGAACCATTTCCGTCTAATAATTCTAACAGGCCCCACATGTATCTATTGTTATGTACTAACGAGTTACCGCTTATCAAGGCCCATAGGCCACTCGAGTTAATGAGTCTGTCAACTGTCAGTGAAACAACAACACGGGGATTGGTAACAATGTTTAGGCAGGTCCGAATTAGATTATTTAAGAAGACGGCTCAACAAGAATTTCTTAACATTGGACTTGAAAACGATCATGCTGTAGTCAGCTGGGAAGTATCCCCGCAGTATTGTGTTCTACAGACGAATAGTTCTTGGAAAGAAACTTTGCTCATATAGTTTTAGCTACACAGAGGGAGAAAAGAAAATTATTTACAGTGATTGTAGAGAGACGAGTTTTGTTGTAAATGTTTTACAGGGAGCGGTTCATAGATTGGAGCTCAGTCGAGCACCTGCCATGAAAATAACGATAGACTAGCAACCTCGTTTCTGTGGGGATGAGGCTTTAGGAAAGAAAGGAGGACATCCCCCACTATTTAGCGGTGATTATTTCGGATTTTGGAAGACAAAACTGTCACAAAATTATTCATCTATTGTTTCTTATATATTGTGTTGAAGATTTAATGACAAATGACCGAGTGGAAGGTATTTAAAATAATAGGTTTATTTCCGGATGTCTATATCTTGTACATACAAGATATGTTAACAGAATACAGAATATGTAATAGAGCAGACCGACTACGTAAGACAGAATGTTAAGACTGCATGTGTCTTAACTCGAATGTCTCGATTGCTCGCTGTAGTCGTACTTATAGTTCGACGAGTCCATCTATTTCGTGAATGGGGAAGTCAGGTTATCCCATCACAACAGTTTCTTAGTGAAAGTAATGTCAAAACGAAAGAAACAAAGGTTTAATAAGGAAAATATTTGTTTGGCATTTTTCTAAAATTCTTAAACAAACGTGGAAAGAAAATTGTCATGTGGTAATATCTATTTCGAACATTGTGCGCGTGAATGTAAAATTTTGATTTGCTGCTTGCGATTTTTTCTTTCAAATTGTTTTTTCTTCCATAATAGTTTCCATCTTGTTTAGTGCGAACTGTTTTCTTTTCTTTTTTTTCCACATGATATATGGAATAAATAATTTGAATAAATTCGACAGAATGTTAAGAGAATACGTGGAAAAATGGAATAACCGCACCAAATGCAAATACGTCAAATTGAACTCTTGTGTGTGTAATATTTCGTCTTTATTTATCGAAATATTTATGGTAACATTATTTTAAATAAGCAATGTATATGAAAGGTACAGAGGAGAGAATACAATGGTGGCTCCATTCTTCCATATTGCTGCATCCCCTTATGCTCGCTCTCTCTCTCTCTCTCTCTCTCTCTCTCTCTCTCTCTTTATTTTTCTTTTTTCTCTCATTTTTTCTTTCTCCCTTTCTTTCTCTCTCTATCTCTGTCTCTTTTTCTTTGTCTCTCCTTCACTCTTTCTCTTTCTCCGTTCCTCTCTCCACCCCCTCTCTCTCTCTCTCGCTCTGTCTCCCTCTCCCTCTCCCTCTCACTTGTTCTTTCTATTTCGTTCTTTCTCTCTGTCTTTTTTTTTCACTGTATTTCGTTTGGTGTTTCTCCATCCTCCTCTCTCCCTTTTTCCATCTTTCTCTCTTTTTCTTTGTCCCTTTTATAACTGTTTATATATCTTTCTCCCCCTCTCTCTCTCTCTCTCTTTCTCTCTCTCTCTCTCACTCTCTCTCTCTTTATTTTTCTTTTTTCTCTCATTATTTCTTTTTCTTTCTCCCTTTCTTTCTCTCTCTATCTCTGTCTCTTTTTCTTTGTCTCTCCTTCACTCTTTCTCTTTCTCCGTTCCTCTCTCCACCCTCTCTCTCTCTCTCTCTCTCTCTCTCTCTCTCTCTCTCTCTCTCTCTCTCTCTCTCTCTCTCTCTGTGTATATATCTTTGGACCCATAGTTTCCGTAGATAAAATATACCTGTTCTCTTAACCGATCTCGGGGCCCGTGTCTCATTCTTAAACCTGTTCATCTCTTAGTATATATATATATATATATATATATATATATATATATATATATATATATATATATATATATATTATTCTGGTACAGAAAAATTAGTACAACATTCGTACCGTCGGTTTCAAGCACGGAAGGTCTTACCCATCCGGCTCTCTTCAGCTTCTGTTGTCATCTGTTTGTCAGATGACAACAGAAGCTGAAGAGAGCCGGATGGGTAAGACCTTCCGTGCTTGAAACCGACGGTACGAATGTTGTACTAATTTTTCTGTACCAGAATAAATAAATATTATGCTCTTAATTTTTAACTTTAATTCTTAATTAATCGAGCACTCTGCTGGGATTTTTCCTACCATTTTACAAAGAAGTTATATATATATATATATATATATATATATATATATATATATATATATATATATATATATATATATATATATATATATATATATATATATATATATATACATCATTCATTCAACCGTGGGATGTATGAGAATTAAGATTCTCCGTTACATGTGTTTCAAGTTTACCCACCCCTTCGCCCATAACAATCTCGACTTTTAAATGCCCCCAAACATTTCCCTCGGTTAATTCTCGTTGACACAGCGGTTACCTTCAAGGTACCACAGTTAAGCGACGTTAAGCCTGGGATTACTTAAAAGGATGGTAATTTTGGAGTATCAGGTGTTGTAAGCAAACGCACCACTCAGTGGATACCAACCTTGCTGGGGAGCATAACCAGTGGCAGACCAGTGTCCTGTCACGAAAATAGTTAAAGCCATCCTTTTCACTTAACGCTATTAGCCTGAAGATAAGCACCGAACTTGAGACTATTTAAGGCTGAAAAACGGCCTTCTACTAAACACTTTCTAAGAACTAGAAACGCCACTGCACATACGCGACTAATAATTTTACTACTTTAAATTTTCAGTGAATGTAATGAAGATTTTAGAATAATTTAAAAAAATAGAATTTTAACGAGTAAACATCAATCCCTCTCCCCATTTCTTTTCCATTCCATCCCTCCCTTCCTTTCTCTGTTTGTCTCTCCTTCTAACAATATCTCCCTTTTCCTCTCGCTCTATCTCTCATTTCTTTTCTTTTGTCGTTGCTCCTTTTAGCCATCCATCTTTCATTTACTTATTTTCCTTCGCTACCCTCTCTCTCTCTCTCTCTCTCTCTCTCTCTCTCTCTCTCTCTCTCTCTCTCTCACCCTTTCTCTCTCTCTCCCTCTCTTTCTGTGTCTTCCTCTCTGTCTTCATTCTTCTCATTCTCAGGTTCTCTCTTTCGCCTTTTCCATCTCCCTTCTTGCTTCCTAGATATCATATGTGAGTCTGTGTACATTTGTACGGATGCGTATCGAAGAGAAAATATGAATTTGTGACTTGGATTTTTTTCATGGTTTATTTTGTTTGATTTTTATAACTTTTCGATTTGGAAAACTGCTAAAATATTCTTTTTTAACTTCGTTGATTTTTTCTTCATTGGTTTCGTTTTTATGTTTTTGTCCGAAATGCATTTCAGCTTTAGCAACGCATGCGCTGTTATGCTTTTTCAATCCTAACTTAATTGAAGTGTTCGGCTTTGGGTTATATATATATATATATATATATATATATATATATATATATATATATATATATATATATATACTTACGTGGTGTTGCCCGGGATGTGGTGAAATCCTTTTATTATTTTTTTATTTGTTTACAGATGTATAAACTTATGATTTATAAAAATGAGTTATTGCCCTTACTGATTTTATTTTAAATGTTTCATATTAGCAGTCGTCTAGGCCGGAATAAGTATTTTTTTTAATAAATTGTAGCGAAGCACGTTGTTATATTGCCAATGACATGGTACAACAATAACAAATCAAAATTGGCTAGTCAGAATCAAATTTGATTTGTCAGCTTAAATACTATTTAGTTCTGAATTTGAAAATGCAACAAGATAACTTTATATGTTACACTTTTATTTCAATTTTCTTATATTTTTGCTTTGACTGGGGATGTAGCATCCTACCAAATACCAGACATTCGCCCACTATTTCAGCGAATCGAACCGAGATATTTTTTTAAAGATTATAACCTTTAAACGCAATTGTTTGTATTTCTCTTGCACTTGGTTCACCGGGTATACGCTAGGTAGTTTTTTTATTATTTTTACTGATACCAGTTGCTCCTTTAATTAGTGGAATGATGGAGATCTTCCTAGGATTCCAGTTTCTTTTCATGTCGTAGATAAGACGTTGGTATTTCGTTATCTTTCGTCATTATTAAGGAAACTGACTTAAACTAGGGTTGCTACTTTCTACCTCTTGTCCTATATCACTATGTCAGGTTTGACAGCTCCGTTTTCTAGGTATGTAGCTGTAGAAATTGGATAGTACTAGTGAATGGTTTATGACTTATTTCCAACAGTTCTTACTTGTATATGTTCCCAGAACTTGCTGCTACACTGGATATTACACTTCTTACAAATATTCGTGGAGATATTTACATACTCCATTGTGTCGTATTGTATAGTAGCCGTCTCCTAGCAGAACCTTACAACTGGGTGTTAGGTTGCTCACACTTTCTACTTCTGTGTGGCAGAACCTGCACTTGTCGTTGCTGAGACTACTCATCTTGAAAGCATGGGTCATCAAGCCTTGACCTTGACCAGCCATTATCATCATCTCCTCATCATAGTGGAGCGATCCTCTTTTGAGCCAGTCTACAGAGACTTCCTTATCTATATTTTCCTGTGATAGTTCATCCAGAAAATATTTGGCATGTTGCAGGTCGACTCATTCTTCCAATTTTCTGCAATGGAAGTTCGTGGTGTCTTTCTGGCAGTTCTTTTGGGTTATTTCCGTGGCAACCTTGTTTGGTGTTTCTGTCTTGCCCAAAAAGTTCGGCCAGTTTTGTGAGGGAAGTTGTTCTACTGTCTCTTGTTTTTGTATTTTTATGTACCATCATAAGGTTTGGGTTCTGAGGGCTTATCAGATATTAGCCGGTGCTCAACATAGTGGTTCGATGCTGATGGTTAATTTCTGAGAGACCCATACTTCCTGCACCTCTAGGCAGATACGACCTTAGCAGACACTTGTTTCTGCACATTACTCTGTACAGTGTTAACAGTTTCTTGTTTTAGTGCGGAGCCTGTTAATATCATTTTGTGGCCTGTAAATAATGGCAAGATGTATGTTATTACTGGCATTGCAAGTTGGTTAATGACAGTTACTTTGTTTTTGTTTGTAAGCTGTATTTTGCAAATTATTCTTACACAGCGTACATATTCTTTGCCAATTTTTTATCTCATCTTCACATGTTGAATTTAGATATGTGTTTGTGTGTATAGCAAAGTATATGTACATCAGTGTGCGTGTGTGTCTAGTCACCGGTTTAAACGGCTGATCTCCTAGCAGAAGCAATGACACACATGTAATCAGTAAGTTACATGGGATGTTTCATCATCTTTTTGGATATATGCTGATGGGTCATAAATGGAACCCCTCAAAATTCAACTATCTCCGAATTGCATGAAAATTGAACTATAGATTTTAGACGAAAATTAAGAAAGATTCTTTAAATTTTCACTTTTTTTTAACTTTTCAAACACACTAGGTTGGATACTTAAGCTAAGAATTTGAACATACAACGAATAAAAAGTGCATACTCTCTCCGGAGAGCTTCACTACATGATTGAATACAGAACTTCCGTCCAGTCGTTCCATTGTGTCAACATATGTGTGGATTAGTGGGTTGTGCTGAAGTACTTGTTAAAGGCATCTTCAGGGCTGTATTTTCTTCGCAGGGAAGTTTCGCCGTCCGCCAACAAACAGTGCGTGTTATTCCGAAAAGGTCACCAACCCTGGTAATGTGCAGGCTCAACGTCGCTTAACTTCGGCGTTGAAAATTCAACTTTTTCCGATTTGCATGAAATTACTACACAATCTTACGTAGTAGCAACCATCTTTCGTCGAATATTTATTCTAAAAGGGACATTTTATTTAGGTCAATCTTTCTCTCTTTCTATAATATTAGTACATAGCAGGACTGTGTGTGGATGAAATAGAAAGATAGTGTTCCGTATTTATTTGCGCACGATTGATTTTAAATGTAGGGAAAATCCACCACCACCCTAAAAAAAAGACACTCAGGATAGGCATAAAAACACCTGCAGTGTTCAATGGGAGTATGGACATTTTGAAAAGGAAAAGGTGAAAAAAGGTTCGATTGTCATGATATATATTTGAACTTTAAACTACAAGTCAATAGGGTTAAAGTATGAATTTTCCTGTGGTCTGAATGAAAGAAGAAAAGGAAAAAAGAGATATATCAATTAATGATATGATTGCATTTTGATATTTTCATTCGGTCTGTAAACGTATGAAGCTTTTTCGTAAGTGTTTGTCATGAAAATATATATTTTCGGAATGGGAAGAAACAATTGTCTGATAATAATGTGTACAGATTAAATCTGGAATCTTTCCTGAATAATAATTATTATATTATATTGCATTAAAAGCACCAGTGGTTTTGTACACTATTGATGTACGACATAAACTTTTGTGTGAACTTAAATAAATTTATATATATATATATATATATATATATATATATATATATGTGTGTGTGTGTGTGTGTGTGTGTGTGTGTGTGTGTGTGTGTGTGTGTGTGTGTGTAGCCACATTCACGTATGCATTATATAATTTGGGTAATGTGTGCTTGTGTGTGTTGTGTTATGATTTGTTTAGTGTTGATGTGAATGTGTCTATATAGGTGTGTTCTTGTGTTGGTGGAGGGCAGGAGTAATCCTCTGGTATATTGGCATAATTTTAAATTCACTTTTGCTGCATTCGTGGATGTGCCGAGAAACGAAGAGTTTTTTATGCCTGCAGTTTGATGTTGTTTTAGTGTAGGGAGATTATGCTGCCGGGTGTTTGGGTTGAACATGTTGTGAATATAGAGGTGCTTACATTTTATTTATTGTGGATGTTTTAGTGGGTTTTTAAACGTATAAGAGTTTCGCTCTATAATTATATCACAGGAACCACATATTTTATTGCATTTAGTGACCCTTTGTGTTGTGTGTTAATTTAATTCGGATGAGGTAAGATATGTTTTAGGTTTTTCAGTTAATGTTTGTCGTTGAAGTATGGTTTGAGTATGTATTTTAATTTATTGATTAGTTAAGTGGTTTTAGCTTTATTGTTATTTCTGTAAATAATTCTGAGGGTTTTTTTGTTGTGTGTTGAGATTATGCTATAATATTTTTGTGTTTCGTTTTCTGAGTGTCAGTAGTTAGTCCCGTGGTATTTTCCACTATTTTTGAACTGTTGTTTATTGTTTGTCGTATCTTCTTTTTAGGGTTGGCCGTAGTTCCTCTTTTGGATTGTTCGGATTGGCTGTTCTTCTGTAACTATAGTGCAGATCTTATGTACCAGGGAATAGAGTATTGATTGCAGACAGCTCTTTTGGTGATGGCTTCTATAATGATGATATTGTTGGATGTCTGTGCGTTTGTGGTGTCCGACAGTGGCTTTCTTGCTGTCGGGCTGAGGCATGGTTCTGTTGAGACTAAGTGGCCCATCCTCCAATGCCTTGCCTTCTCTCTGAGAAGAGATTACTTTATTGCTAATCGCCTGGAGCGCCCCTATCGGGGAATGCCAACGGGGCTGCTCAGGTAGGGTTTATTGGCCAGAGTGCGCTTATCTTAGTGCGCTGGCTTTTCAAAACCACATCTGACTTTGTGTCCTGGCAAGGGGGTAAATTATATGTCTAAGAATGATAGTTCGCGTGTCGGATGTAATATGGAAAATAAATATCAAATGATTTGAAACGTTCGCGGTTTTTCAATAATATATATATATATATATATATATATATATATATATATATATATATATATATATATATATATATATATATATATATATATATATATATATATATATACAGTTTCTCGCTTTAGGAGCCCTTCTTTGAATTTGAGAAAATTCGGCGGAAAAATTATTTTGTTTTTAGATGTATTTCTCAGAAAGCAACTGATATGCAAACTAGTTTAACGCACTCGCCAGTGCCGGAGTGCTGTTCATCTTTAAGATCAACACCAACAAAAAAGAGGATGCATCGATCAGCCACTGAAATCTTTAAGTGCACATGCAGAATCACCCAATATAATAATCAACGTTGAGCCGCTGACGAAATGCAAGGAGATTACCTAGCTAAGAAGTTTCGAAAGCGCTAGGTTGGGCAAAGAAATCGTGCTTTGGATGGGCAAAGCACTCACAGTGTATAGGAAATTTCAAGAGAGACTATGAAGAACGCGACATGTTATCATCCGAGTGAGGTGCAAAATATGCAGAACAGTTGTTTTGAGAAGTCTTCTTAATGTAGTGGAAACATGGAACTATATATATATATATATATAGTACTGAAGTGAATAGGCTCTATGGCTATATGATGCGTCATCTCAGTAAAATTGTAGGGGTAGACGTTATAGTCAGACAGCCTTGTAACACCTTCTTTCTGTGTTATTTACTTGAGGGGCTTACTTTTTGACTAGCCTGTTGTGAGTCCAGAGGATTGAACGCTAGTAGTGTTACTTTCAGGCTTGGTTTGTCTTGAAGTGATCCTACCTTCTTCTCCCTTTTTATTATTATGATTAGCTTTTTACATTAAGAAGACTTCCATAAAAAAAGATTATGAATGTAGTCTGACAGGACAAGGTCACCAATTAGGAAATCCTGGAACGTGCAGTGTCTACAATCTTTGGTGGGTCTCCTGATACAGAAGAATTAAACCTGAACGACTACCAAGACAACTGGTGCATTCTCACCCGTGTGAAGAGAGAACGAGTCATGGAAACGCTAACAAGTCTAAAACTCAACCAGTGAAAAATAACTTGAAATTCAGGAATATCAGCACCAGCATTTTACAAGATCACGCGAAAGACAAACGTAGGTGGAGACGTATGACTATAGTCTGGTGGTCTTCATGAAAGTTATCGTCACTTCGGCAAACTGCATATAATGATGACGTGTTTTTCTTGCTAATTTATACTCGAGGTAGGTCGTAAAATAACACGTAGTGATTTCAAGTGTATCATCGATTACTCATTGATTCATTGTATTTGCCTCCTTACGAGAGCAGAGTTAGACACAAGATCGATTTTTCAAGAGACTCTAAATTGAGACATCACACAAAAGTGATTCACTGACTGAGGACAGAAAAGATGAAGTGCAGTATCAGAACAGATATTACACTTTGCTGTTAGCCGAAGTTATAATTATAAAACCAAAGGTCCCATTACAGTTGTGCACGTCACGCAGAGAGAATATGTAACTTCAAGCACAAAAAATACTTAAGATGCGTCTATTCAAACTTAAATTTGACGGACCGACTGACGGACAGACATAGACTATTATAGATGTGCTTGGGCGCATCTAAAATAGGATGAAACCATTTAATCTGCTTGATTAGGGATGAAAAAGCTACGTTGAAATTAAACGTAACAGACCAATGGAAATGTTATTTCAACCTTAAACGTTATAGACCAACTGACAGATCGACCAATACAGATTTGTGTACGCATTTAAAATTGTTGATATTTCCCGACGAATTTTGACTTGGCGATCGACGGGCGTACGAATCGAATAGCAGATCTTCTTATAAAAATGATTGGACGTATCTTAAAATGAAAGAATTCCTATCACCAAATCCATCCAATCTTCTGGTGCGTCCTTGAAATAATCGAATATCGATAATTGGTACTGATGTAGAATGTAGCATATAATACCGAGCTTATTGAATTTACAAGTCGATACTAACATTAGAACGGCAATTTTCTTCTTTTTTGTGTTTGTGGTAGAATGTCCCGGATCTACAATCTAATTCTCGCGGGATGGAGAGAGTCGCATTATGTTTAGGTCAGGAGAAGATGTTTTTCACTTTCAGAACATGACAGGACTTTTTCTTGGTTTAATTGAATTATCAGCGTTTGTCGTGTAAGAGATAAGCCAATCAACTGGCTCGGCTGCTTGTTTCCATCAGTAGCTATTATTTTATTTTCTTCGCGTTGATTTTTTGGACGTTTCTTTTCGTATCAATCTGCCTGTCTGCTAAGCATGTCTTTTTTAAGTATTGTAACGTTCTTCTTTTTGTATGGATGTCTCCATTCCGTTTTTGTTTTGGCGATAATGTATATATCCCCACAAGCATTCGTTTATGAAAATCAACCCTTTTTATATATAACAAGCCGCGCATGCGTGGTCCCCCTCTGTATGTGACTCGATGTGGCGAGTGTAAAATGCAATAAATTTGGGCAATTTGGGGCATTTTTTACCCCCCTCCTTTGACCCCCTGTGGGCGCGAACCAGAATTTTTCTGAGGTCAAGGATGCTCATTTTATATCCAGAACAATTGCCTCTACATTTTGCCCAAGTTTCAGAGAAATTGAATGGATGGATGAAAAGTTATGGGGCAAAAAATATAATTTTTTGCCATTTCGGGGCCTTTTGACCCCCTGGGGGTCTAACCAGATTTTTTTTCAAAAATCGGAGAATGTCACTTTCTAACCTGACAAAAGTTACAACTTCATGCAAAATTTCAGAGAAATTCAATGGATGGTTGCGGAGAAAAATCCGGATGGACGGACGGACGGAAATGCCTCAAAACATAGGTCCCCCGATTTTATAAATCGGGGGACCAATATTTAGATGAATGAATCTGTGTGTATGCGTACTCGATGGATAAGAAGACAACTTGAGCAATTGACATAAAACTTTGTGCATACACGCAGGAGACTACTGACCAGGTTTAGAAGTCTCAAAAATTGGATACATATTCCCTAAAAGGGCACACGGGATCCAAATTGTCTTAATCAAATCTCTACTTTCACTATTGTTATTATGCCGACAATGTATGGAGATCAGCAGCAACGAATATTGTTTAAAGCATCGACTCTTGATTGGACATTATCTCTGTTTTTCAGCCAATCACAAGCGCAAAAATAATCACCTTCGAATTTCGCACGTAATGTAAAACTCCAAGCATCAGTGTTCTCTACTTATTATCCAGATGTTTTCAGACTCGACACACATGAGTACGCCCAAAACCCGACCTGACTGCTCTCGCGCACAATGTCACGCGCATACTCCCACACGTGTAAAACAAAAAGCAATCAAATACACACACTCTCTACAATACCTATCGAATTTACATAATACTGTCACATGAAAATTCGCACGGCGACAACCAAAATAAATAACTTCTTCTTACAGTTCTCGCATAAGAGACGTTTCTAGCCTCTTTCTACTCTATCGTTATGTTACTGGTAGGTGTTCGACTGAGCTCCAATCTCTGATTCTCCCTCTAAAACATTTACAGCAATAACTCGTCTAGCTATAACCACAGCAAATAATTTTTTCTTCTGCTTCTGTGTACCTAAAACGGAACTTCTATGAACAAAGTAGTATAAAAAAACTCCTTCTTCACTGGGACACTCTGAAGTCTCATTAATTACCAACTCTTTACTTTGGGTTGTACTAAAAAGTTGTCAAATAAAATTAATATATTTCTGTATGGATAGACTTTGTCATTCTTTCTTTTGATATTGCTTTGTCCTTAACATGTGCCACTTTAACGGTTAATTTGACACTCACAAACTGTAAATTGTAGTTATCATCATCATCATCATAATCATCATCATCATCATCATCATCATCATTATTATCATCATCATCAGGGTGAGGAACCTTTTCTTGGTTTCTTTCCACCTTATTTTGCCCAATAGCTTGCCGAGGCCACATAGGTTCCAGTTGGCTGTCGATGTCGTGTCTCTACCGGGTTTTTTTGCCCTTCCTCTAGGTCTTTCTCATTGCCTCGGGTTTATTCTGTCGCTCTAGATGTCCACCTGTTGTCTGTAGATCTCAAAAGATGACCTGCCCATCGATGTTTAACCATTCTTATTGTGGTAGTAGTGACGCTTACTCCAGTTTGCTGTATGATCCATGTGTTTCTTTATATTTCCCGTAGACTGATGCCAGGCTTAATGCGTTCCATTTTGCGTTGTGCCACTCTTAGCTTTTCTAGTTGTAGTAAACACCAACTATTTACGAAGCGGGTGACAAAGGTATACCTGCGTTAGCTTCTTTCGACATCTTTAAAATTTGAATTAATTTTTTGTATATATATTTGAAAATGTAAAATTCATTTACAGTGGGTGCTTTACAGAGGACCAATTTTCCCCGTGCTATGTAGTATACTGCAGTTACTAGTCGAAGTTGTGATCACTAATACTGACATTACCATAGAAACAGGGCGACAGCAATTAAAAAGAGATCGAAATAACTAACCAACTGTTTTCTTGTATCGATTGGTAATAGAATCTAACTAAATAGAATTGTGAAACAAGACTTTATTACTAGTGCTCTCTTCTAGTTCATCACAATGGAGATAGCAGTGACCGAAGGAAATTACGAGAGTTTATATAAACATAAAACCGTAAAAAGTAATTCATGTAAAGAAAATTTGACTACATTTTCTTACATCTTTATGCTAATGTTTACCTCTCTCCCGTAAAATAAATGTGAGCTATAAATTATTGTCAAATATGAAAATGTCATTAATAAAATTTAAAAAAACTGTTGATGAGATGACGTTGTGTGTTTAAAGATTTCAACGAAGGGAAAGTGTTGTGTTTTAATTGTTAATAATATGAGCTCGTGTTTTTGAAGATCACTCCTCCTCTTATTTTTCATACCAAATTCCTCTCTCTACGAACTACATAACCAAAAGTGTGGTCCTCTAACTACCTTTGCTATATACCAAGTGTTGTACTCCCCCTTTTCTTATCGCAGTTTTTCATAGCTCCTTCTTCTCTGTCTATCTCATGCTAGCACCCTTCTCCGTTCTATTATAATGGAGTCAGCAGCGACTGAGACAAATTGCAAAAATAATATATTATCCTTATTGATAATATAGAAGTAAATTAACTTTTGCTATCTAATTTACATACGCGTTTACGGTGTGTACGAACACACTATGTAAATTAGCGTGAAGGAAAGATTCAGGCCTTCTCTGAATGCTCGCAGTGACATTACAAAATATTAAGGAAAAATAAAATCAACATAGAGGGAGAGTGGATGAAAGAAATGTTCAGCTACTCATAAATCACTATTAATTATAACATTTAAAACATTTTTTTTGTCAAATATAATTCAATCCCAGGATTAATCCTGGGATTGAATTATATAGTTTAGTATACATTTTGCGTTATTAAAGTATATTGAAACAAACGTTGATCAACTCACATTTAGTATAATAATGGATGAAGTTGTAGTTCCTGTTTGTTTATTTTGTTTATTTATTTGCTTGTTTAGGGAGTTGTAGATAGGTCTCTGTGACGGGATATATTCTGAAACTACATTAACCATAGTACTTGGATGAGTATATTTCATTGTGATCAAAGGCCATGCATCATTATCGTGGGGCCTATGTTCGCGCTTGACATCCATAGAAAAAGAAACTACGACGTTTTACTTTATTTCGTGTTATTTATAACTTGAACATTATAGACATTAAAAAAAAATAAGAATAGAAACGTTGATAAAGGTTCAGGGCTGGGAGCAGGAGTGCACATGCGTCCTCATTTATTCTCAGAAAACGTGTCGTTTTAGGTTAGTGCTCAAGACTATTAAAGACGATACATTTACGGAAATCTATTTCGCTTACTGTCACTTTACTTCCACCCTTCCCATCCAATCAATGCTGGGTAAATCCTTGGGTTCACCCCCAAAAACTGAATATTATAAAATGCAAAAAAATATATAAAGGTAATATGGTGTTATGGTCTGAGAACCAAAGGGCATAGTTTTTTGGTTTGTTTGTTTGTTTGTTTGTTTTTGTTTTTTTTTGTTGTTGTTGTTGTTGTTGTTGTTTTATCCCGGGAAACGCTGGATCTTCCCGTCAGTATTCTAATAAAACATTTACTAATTAAAAAGGGCAAGTGTTAGTTGTTTTATTACAGTTTAACGTAAAGATATTTTCCAGTTCAGTTGACTGGCAAAAAAGTGCCTGTTTTTGGGGAGCTGGATTTTCACCACAATTAAACACCAACCTTGTGCCTCACCCTGCCCTTGTGGGGAGACAAGTAAATAGGGGCGTGCAGAAGAAGAAAATTTGAGAAAACCGACTGAGACAGGTACTTCAGCCATAACTCTATTGGGTTAACCAAAAAGTTCGTTCGTTATTTTTTAAGTGGATATTAATGCAATTCATTTTCTACGCTCGATTTGGAAATCATGAGAATGTCTGCAATTGGTCTGAGAAATCTTGTTCCTTGCGGCTTTCACTTGGTCACTGTCGAGTATCTTAAGCCGGCCAGAGCGAGGAGCATCTCTCAAAAATATTTATTTTCGGAATCGAGCAACCAATTTCTTAAACACCCGCATTCTTCCCATGCACATAACATATCTTTATGCAGGTTTCTGTAGCTTTTCTGTGATAAAAAATAGTATCAGATGTCGGTAGTGCTCTGCTTGATCATCCATTTCAATGCCTGAAATGCAAGCAAACTGTTAGAACACCTCTACTCGGAGGCTCATTACACACTTACGTCAATATATTCGCTACACCAAATGCAGGATTTAAAACACGATCTTTAGTAGGCCGGAAATCTGACATTCAAAAAACCGGCGAACTTTATTGGCCAACCCAATATAATCATATACGTGTATCCATCTCTTCTGAACATCAACCCAGTCTAATAATTTATTATTAAAATAAATGTGAGTTCGTCAACGTTTGTTTCCCTAAGACTTTTTCCTATATAGTTTAATAACACAAAATACATGCTAAAATATACTGTAGTTCATGGAATTCAGTTATGTTTGAAAAAAATCTGTTTTAATTTTTTTAACTAGTTAATTTTTAATTAACTGAAAATATCACCGATCTCTCTTAGTTATATACAGAGTGGTTGAATCAACATAGGGTTAGCCCTATGTTGATTCAACCACTATGTTGATTCAACCACTCTGTAATATTTCTTAATGTCTCTGTAGGCATTTTGAGAAAGAGTGACTTTCTTTTTTTAACATCTAATTTACATACGTATGTCTGTCAATATCACAAAGACGTATGTAAATTATATGGCAACGCCTTTTCTTCTAAATAATAATAATAATAATAATAATAATAAGTAACGGTTCTTATTAAAAGATATGTCACAGATTATGAATTTTCGAATTAAAGCAATGTACAATAGTTGTAGTGGTTTGTTAAAATAAATTGTTGACAAAAATCTAAAAATCAGTTGAGATTTTTTTTTAATAAATTTAAAAGAAATACGAAAAACGTTTTTTAAAATCATAAGATAAGTTGTTTATGGAAATCGCTTTAGACAATGTATGAAGCCAATTTATGTAAAGAGATCACAAGAATAAGTTATCTGCCTTATTCTGCCAACCTAAAGTACAAAAAGGGCCTGGGATCCTACAAGTCCTGACAAACTCCCACGAAAATACATGTCATGAAAGGCAACAGGGCTGCACAGAAGGACATGATTATCAATAGTGAAGCGGGCACTGAAAAGAAATAAGAAAGAATGACTCATTTTTATTACAAAAGGAAAAAACGAAAATAATCTTATTTTTAACGTGTGTAAATGTCGGCTGCTATTTTAAGTCTTATATAGAATGCATTTCTTCAAAAGATTTTCTCCAGGCATGTCTGCAAACCTTTTCCGCCGAAGAGTTTAATTTTTGTCTTGTTTTACCATAACAATTCACCCAAGAAAGAAACCAATCCTTAGAGATGATTTAGTAGCTGAGAGTATCTAAAAAATATTGTTAATTGGCTTTCAATACAGGAAATTCACGTTCCTAAATGTATTTGGAGGATACACAGACAGACAGACAGACAGGCAGACAGACAGAACAGATAGACAGAACAGACAGACAGACGTTTCTCATATTCGTATATATTTGGGTGTACGCGTGCATGCGCTTATGTTTGTACACAGAGACAGACACACGGATTCAATATTATTATAAATTTTGGGTAAGCGCGCGTGTGTGTGTATGACTGTATTTGTGTGCATGTCTGTGTGTATTTATATGCGATCGGGTTAGCACAAAAAAGAGACACACGTATCTCATACTAGTATAGATTTATGTGAGTGCAAGTGTGAAAGGTATGTAATATCATACAGATATTTACTTTTCTAAAAAAGTTATCATACGAAAACAATGTTTTAGAAATGTGTATTTCTCTTTATTCAAAATTGGTGTTTAGCCGCGCTGACACAAATCAACTTTCTTTGAAACCACAAGTTTACTCAATATCATACAGACGTTTACTACACCAGTAATATCAGCAAAAAGGGAGAAAAAGTCATGGCTTGAAACTGGGAGCTTATTCTGGAAGCTAAACTTAAAATAAATAAATTTTATTTATTTTAACAAAATGAATACATTGCTGTTGGGTTTTTTTTTTGTTTTTTTTTCAAATTTCTAAAAAAAATATCATATGAATACAATGTTTTAAAAATGTGTTTATATCTCTCTATATATGTAGGAGTGCATGTATTACTGTGTGTAGTATTGTATCATTATGTGTGTGTGTATTACTGTGTGCGTATTATTGTATTATGTCTGTGTGTGTATTATGTCTATTATTTTTGCTTGTTAATGTGTCTATGTGTGTACACGAAGAGAAACATCCGCACGCATCTCATATGGGTAGAATTGCATATGTGTGTGCCACTATGTGCGCCATCACGCTTACACAAAACAGACAGACACATGTCCATCGCATCAGTACAGATTTGAGTGAGTGCGCACGCACGCGTATGTATGTATGATCACCGCGCGGACACGGGGAAAGAAAGATATAGAGAAATATTGATTACAGAAAGGGCGAATTAGAAAGGAAAAAAAGTATAATAAAAGTCAAGTTTCGACATGATCAACAAGCGGGAAATTTGGTAAAACCCGCCACCTACAATCGAACTTTATTCAATTTGCGATCTGCTTGAGTTTGGGGATGACGTGGGCGGTGATAAATTGAAGAGTAAAGACACAAAGAATTAAATTGGTCGACAGAAAATGGAAGAAGAGTCCAGAATTATGAGCACTCGGCGAAAAGTAGTAATGGGCGAGTGACATCTATTCATAGTCACTATTGCGTATGAATATCTATTCAGAAGACTGTTTATTTTCGATTTCGTTTCTTTTCCTGATTCATTTCGTTTCGCCACGTTTCCAGTGACTCAGCTACCGCCATTTTTCGTTCCCGCCATTTCTTATACACATCTCTATCCGTATTTCCTTGCTTCTTTTCATAATTTCTTGATTGATATCTCTTTTTTTTACACGTTGCCCTCATTCTCATTCGCAACTTCTTTTATTTTACCTTTTATCTTCTCTTTTCTTCCCTTTTCTTTCTCTCTTTTTATTTCTCAACTACTCTTATTGTATTTTGGCTAAGATTAAAGTGTAGTATCTGTTCCGATGGATACTGCACCCCATACTGGCGTTGTCTTGGCATCCGGGTCTTGATTTACGCCGGTCAATGGGTCTGTCCTGTGCAGTTCTGGGAGGTCCACCTTCCCAGGCTTTGCCTCCCCTCTTTGGGAAGGAATAAGTTTATTGCTTACTGTCTGAGGCGCCTCTACCGGGGAATGCCGACAGGGCTGCCCAGGCAATTTTTAAACCCCACTTTCCCGACCCGACCTTTGGTCACATCTTACTTGTGGGAGTAAGATAAAAACTGGCCTTGTGCCTAACTCCTGGAGAGGAGTAAATCAATACTCTCATTGTATCTTTATTCTTTTCTCGTCACTTCTTTTTTCTTTGTTTCTTTCTCAACACATTTTGTGTTCTTCTTTTACTGTTTTCCTTCTCTCTATCATCTTCAATTCTTTTTCCTCTTTTTTTGTCATGTTCGTGGCGTTCTCGTACTATTTTCCGTTGTTTTGTTTTTGTTTGTTTTATTTTCGTCTCCATCTTTAAAAACAAACAAAACAACCGAAAAAAGAAATGTATTTTTTTATAAATCAACTGTTGATGATTGTAGATCGTTGAACAAACAAAACAACACCAACTCAAAACAAAGAAATATGTTTTACATAAATCAACAGTTAATGACTGTAGGTCGTCTACTTTAAAGAAATATGTATTTATTTTTAACGCGGTCCAGGGCTCTACCCAAAGGCTAAGGTGGGGGTCTTTAATAGAAACCTCCGGGAGACCTGTCCCCGTCATCGTGACATACATAACTTGCCATTGTACGGACATGGTCTGGTGTCCGGTAAGATAGACCCCTGTTAGGGGTTAATTAGAAAAAACCCAGATGCATCTAGCCAGTATCTGGCGGCTATCTGTTGACCATAACCAGTGCGTCTGATTGGCAACCAACGACAAATTACGGCCTCCACTTTTCCTCCGGGAACTTTTGCGACAGAGTATCGTATCATGTCTTATCACCAACATGAAGATAGCGTTCTCGTTGTATTCTCTTTCATTCTTAACTCCTTTTATTTTAAATTCTCCATTTTCCATTTCTCTTTATTTTTGTCCATCCTGTTTCTTACTTTTTACCATTATGCTAATAGGAGAGATCGTATCTTTCTGACACTCTCCATTATTCTGTTATTTCTTTATTCTGTTAGTTTTCTGATTTTCTAATAATTGGTTCATTAGTTTATTTCCGAAATTTTGTATGAAGTTATAGGATCCTGAACATAGAAAACTGACTCGGGTCTGGTTTTTCCATCAGAAAGGGCTTAAATGAACCAAAACGAATGGCAATATTTTGCAATCATACAAAATTCCTATCATCATTTTCTTTCAAAATCACCAAACTTGACTTTTTTCACTAGGAGCAAAGTGTTTTCTGTCCTCGATCAGTGAAGAAGAAATCCTTCTAGACTGGAGAAATGAATAAGATTTTCTCACAATCTAAAGTGTTTTTTTTGTTTTTTTGGCGAGCTGGATTTTCCCCACATTAAAAATTGATCATGTGTCTAACTCTGCCATCGTAGGAACGTAAGTAAATAATTAGGATGAATGGTCATTCATATGATATTGGAAACTCCAAGAACTCTCTGATTTAACTTTCATGAGAACTGACCCTCCCTCTAATTGCAAGAAAATGCAATTCTTCACAAATATCTAAACGTATAATCATTAGTTTTTCCCTAAAATCTAACAAAAAGTTGTGATTAATGGTTGCTTAAATTATTCAAGTAGTAGCGATTGCATGGGAAGGGAACTCATGTTTTACTTATTTAACTTTATTATTGGATGGACGTATCTCTGTTTACGATTGGATGGGTGTATCTTCGTTTAGGTTTGAATTTCATTTTTCTAACATTTTTTAATTCGTACTTTCACTTTCGCTTTTGATGTTGGACTAGTTTTTACTTTCTCTTTCAAGTAAAATCTTGTTGTTTTTTCACGTTTAGTTCCATTTTGCTTCTTCCTTTCCTTTCTGTTATATATCCGCTTTTTCACCCTTTTGAATCGAATTAATTCTCTTTTTGTCAGTTTTCTATTTTTCGAAATTTATTTTCTTTTTTCTGTTGCATACTAGTCTTGATTGTTATATCCGAACTCCACGTGTAGAACCAGGTCGAAATCTGGGGCGGCTTCAATTCTCCGTAACTGACTGGTTATTTGCGTGAATGGAAGAACATAGCTGCGCTGAATATTAATGATATCATTTTATATATCCTGTGAACCAATAATCTCCGGCTGACTGTTTAATCTCAGATATTCCTTTAAACACATTGGATCTATTGCGTTTATTTGCATAGTAATAAGATTGGGAAAGGTATGAACCCACACTTGGCCTAGTTATACATAACATAGCAACTTAATCGTATAAAATGACTCGTTTATATTTCGGTATTAAATAATTCCAGAAGGGGTGATATGCCGTAAAATATATACACCAAACTAATTAATAAATCGTTTTCAATAGGTATCGTGTTTCGATATTAACTAACCCCAAAAGGGTTGATATGCCGTAAAACAGACAAATCCAACCAATCTATGAAGGCTTTACAATAAGGATCTCGTTGAATAAAGGGAGGTGATGGTGGTTAATTTGATAACGACGCGGACTGACAACCTGGGTGTTCCAAGTTCAAATCCAGTCGGTTCCATAATATCACTTTCACTTAAGCATGTCGCCAATCTCCAAGAATGCCAACAACAGAATCAAGTCGGTCAACAACGAAGTTGTACCATGCTGACTCATACGAATTTCCGTTTACTTTTTCCATAAAAAGACAAACTAAATTAATGAATCATTTGCAATAGGTATTTTGCTTCAGCATTAAATAAATAAAAAAAGGGATGATGTGCCGTTAGAGAGACAAATTAAACCTATTTTTTTATTATTCTATTTTTTGTTTATTTTCCTTTTTCTCTTTCATCATTATTTTCTCTCTGTTTCTGTGTTGCCTTATTTTTACCGCCTTTACTCTCTCACTCCTCCCTTCCCCTTAATTACCCTTCTCCCCCTTTTATAACATTTCCCTCCTTTCTCTATTTTTATTTATCTCCACCCTTCTAAACCCTTTACTTTCTTCTCTCTTCACTTAATCATCGTTCCCTTCCAGCGCCCTTCCCTCGTCCGTTCAACCGACACACCATTCTTCGCCATCTTTCCTTCCTGAATACTAACGCACCATCTGCAACCATTTTCTTCAAATTATTATCCAAACCAATTTCTACCAGTAACAACAAAACAGTCATATCCAATGCGCCATTTCCCAGCCCTCCCCACCCTTTATCTTCATGATCGTCAAAATCAAATCTGCGGACCTAATAGACCAATAATTTGGTTTAACGAGGTCTCTTTCTCTATAAAAGACTTGAAAAGGGAATCGGCGCGTTCTGTGAAATGAAGCTTCGACTAAAATGCTGTCAGATACTCCTGGTCGACTTAGAGGAGGCGGTATTTATGCTTTTCCTTCTTTCGTGAATTGGGCAATCACTCGAGTAACAGTGAAAATCCCGAGACTTACGATGACTGATGCTAACTAAATCCACATTCAAATTGACCCACAATAGAGCCCACAATACGGCCCCTTTGACACGCGGACAATTCTGTCTACTTGTTTTTATGGACATCACTCCAGACAAGGCATGAAGCCACTTGATGTAAGGAGCTAAAAAAACACTTCAACGTAAAAAAACTACCCCAAAAACAGCAATTCTCCCTCCTTTGTCAGAAACATCCTTCATGGAATGTGAGGACTAAAGGACAAAATAAGAGAAGCGAGAGTTACGAGGTTGCCACTCTCCTAAACTTCTACCATGCCTGTGTACATAAGTCATCTAAAAAAACATGAATTAACTACTTTTTTCGATGAAACCTTTTCATGTAAATTTCCTATTGAATCATGTTGATCATGTTAAAAATGTGCTCTTCACAAAATCGTAGTTTTCCATGTAGATGGCGCCTCTGCAAATTACAACATTCATTCTTATTCGTATTTCAAAACAGAATATCATCTTTACAGTAATCAAATTTATTTTATGTAACTATAGTGATAACATTCTTATTATTATTTTTTTAGAAAAAAGTCATCTAAATTACCCATAAAAACAGAACAACTTCAAACCAACATGTTGTGGTGATGTCAAAGAATGAAGTATGTCTATTCCCGAAACAAAGTTTTACTTCAAAACTAACCAACCACTATTTTATTTTCATAAAAAAGGCTTATATACTCTCTCCTATGTTGGCCACTGCCTGTGGATACTGCTTTGGATGGCAAACTTAAATCTAAACTAACAGTCATCCTATGTATTTTTAATTAAAATGATATTAATGTTATGTTCATTATTATTATCATTATTATTATTATCATTAGTAGTATATATATATATATATATATATATATATATGTATGTATGTATATAATATATATATAATATATATATGCATATTATATATATATATATATAATTTGTATATATAATATATATTTGTATATCTATTAATAATGGAGTTTATGTATTTGTCTGTATGTCTGAAGCCGAAACTCCAGTATGACTATTTTACTGAAACTAATCTTTTTGAAATTCTTTATATACTGTCATCAAAAGTCGTTCAGACACCAGATAGATGTTTCCATTAACATAAGTCATTCCTTTAAACCTTCAATTAAATTCATATTTTCAAATATACACTTATAACTGCTATTATCAAATTTACATATGTATTTACAATATTTTTCGATAAGGTTATATTAATAAACATTATTCATACAATTAATTAAAGCCATTTTCATCATAACCGGCGTGTTTCTAAACCATTTCAACGACCAGTACCGTTAAAATTGCAAAGTCATTGGCTGTTTAACCAGTGGTGTCCTCCCTCCCTCCGGTAATTAAATATGGCGCAACTGAATAAACAGCCATCGTTAACGCTACCGTGCTTTTTTTTTAAACCGTTCTAAGTTAGTTTATTTTCTTAATGTTATAAACCATTATGTTTTAAAACACAAGTTCACTGAATCAAATTGTTTAATTAAAATAATAATTGATTAAAAAATTACTATTAAAACACACACACATTACACACATTAAGCGCGTAATATGTAAACATACGCTGGTATTACCGTGTTACTTCAACTAACGCTGTTAAGCTTTAATTCACAATTATTCCATGTTTTATTTATTAAAATAAAAGATGTGATTTTTTTCTTTTCTGTCAACAACAAAAATAATATAACTGATTTTAGAAACATATTGTTTAATTAAAAAAGGTCATTAAAAACACACACACGCGCGCGCGCACACACACACACACACACATAAAAGAGTACGGATTTTTACATTGTTTCATTTTATAAACACTTTTCTTCCGATTCGAAAAATACTGTTCGCTGTATTTAGTTTTTTTTTTTAATTGTTGATTTTAACAATTTTATTGAATCAAATTGTTTAATTTAAATAAAAATCGATTTAAAAATTACTACTAAAAAAGACCACACACACACACACAAACACACACACATTCTAACAAATTTCATTTACATAAGTAACCATGTTCACTATATTTGATTTTTGTGTGCTTTTACACTTTAAGACCCGCGCTAACTTTGACTCCATCGTTAGTGTTAGGGTCAGAGTCAAAGTGGGTGTTAGGGTTAGTGTTTGGGTCATCGTCAAATTCAGCACAGATCCTACAGTAAAAAAATACAGATTTTTTTATTGTTTTATTTTATGTACACCTTTCTTCCAATTCAAAATATACTATTTGCTGTATTCAGTTTTTTAAATTGTTGATTTAAACAATTTCACTGAATCAAATTCTTTAATTAAAATAAATATTTATTTAAAAATTATTTTAAATATTTCTACTTATGGAGAAGGGTAACACAAAAATCGGTGTGTGGTCGAAATTTCTTTTTTCTTTACTTACATATATATTATTTATACACACACACATATATATATATATATATATATATATATATATATATATATATATATATATATATATATATATTATACGTATGAAATTGAAAAGTGTAAAAACGAGAGGAAAAAACAACAAAAACAAAACAATACATGAATATACTAAGCCGTCTCTCGTCCACACTCATCAGAGTAAATGCGTGGAAATAATTTAAGCATTACGACTAAAAACTTAAAATAGTAGAATGAAAACCAGTGGCAAGTTTGGAGGAAATAAATTGGGGGGTCACAAGTTGATCACATTGAGAAAATTGTTACCACCTCGATATTGTTAATTCTAATATCGTTACCAAGATCACCCACTTTCATAAGCCTAAACTGTTTAGTCCTCCAAAATGTCCGGCATACTTCAGATTACCTTGGTAAGGTAATATTAGCATAAAATTTGCAAAATTTCTGTTGCTGTGCGTCGTTGTTATCAGGCATTTAACCCTAGAATTGTTTTTTCTGCTCGACCTTTGCTAAAATCCGTTCACAAGAATGTTCTCCTACCCCAACATATCGGTAATATTATTTATCAATTTAAATGTCGGTGCGATGCCGTATACGTGGGAAGTAGATTGCAAAGGTTTGAATCCAGAATAAAACAACACATCTCCCTGCAATACGCCACGGCCGACTAAATAATTTAAATACTTTAGTCAACACATCCGGGTCAGTTATTGCTGACCATCTTATAAATAGCGTCGAATGTGCGTCGGCTTACACTAGTGACAGGTTTTCTGTCATAAGTAGATCGCATTCGTTATTCCACCTTAAAGTTCTGGAAGCACTATATATTAAGTCATTTAAACCCTCCCTTTGTAAACAAAAGGAGTGGCTTCTAAGACTCCATGTGATCCACTTGGTACCCCCTCCCCCCAAAAAAATTGTTTTCCTAAACTTGTCACTGGTCTTCATTCTACTATTTTAAGTTTTTAGTCGTAATGCTTGAATTATTTCCACGTATTTACTCTGATGAGTGTGGGCAAAAGCTGGCTTAGTATATTCATGTATTGTTTTTTTTGTTTTTTTTCCTCTCGTTTTTATACTTTTCAATTTCATTCCACCCAAAAAAATGTCACAAACGTCTATATTCCGTGCTTTAATACATATATATATATATATATATATATATATATATATATATATATATATATGTGTGTGTGTGTGTGCGTGTGTGTGTGTGTGTGTGTGTGTAGGGATGGCCGTAAATCTCGGTGAAGGTAACTACTTATCTACCCTATTAAAATAATAAAAGTAAAGCATTTTTGTTGTAAGTTGGCGTGTTCGTATTACGACATATCAACAATTTAGAGGTTTATTCATACAGTATAATCTTATATATATATATATATATATATATATATATATATATATATATATATATATATATATATAACAAAACAGGTCTATGTTGTATCATCGAATTAAATAAGCACAACCTGTTTGGATGTTAATATTGTAATGAAAGATGGAAAAATCTTTCGCATTTATTCATTTAGACAGGCAAGAAACCCCGACGTTGTTCGGGATTGAATGAGGATCACTACCGTGTATTTTTTCACTGTGCTCATAACATCATATTACTTTCTTTGTTTTTACTGCCCTCTTTCTCCCGTTTCTCTTGCTAATATAGTCGAGATAAGCTGAAATGATAACTCTGAATTAGTGTCTTATACATATGGATAACATTTCATTTAAATTGGATATACGTATTTGAAGTTTTAAGGGATTCTGTCCCCATGGGCCACTTAGAGGTGGGGCACGTAGAGATTCGGAACCACTTTCGTTGTCTTTCAGAGAAAACTTTATACAAATGATATAAACTTTATAAGAATAGGACATATTTGAAGTTGTAAGAGGAGTCATGCCCTTATAGTCCTCTTAGGATGCACTTAGAGATTCGAGAACACTTCCATTGTCCTCCCCGATAAATTTTACATAAGAATACACTTTTAGATTTTATGTAGATTTTCTAAACTTTCTTGTTATAGGGGCCACACAAACACAATACATTCATACACACATACATTGAGTTTTATATGTGTAGATTCATACATCTATATCTTCACTTATGTATCCACTTTATACTCGTATATATACATTTAAATATTACTCTTTCTAAACTATGTGTCATCTCTAATTATCATTACAGAACTAATACCCAATGTCTACAAATTAGATGTAATCATAATATTAATCATCGTCTAGTAGCGCAGATAATATATCATTTATTCCATTAGTTCTTAGTTAATAGTCGACATGGGGTTGGAGAGATTGATATCATTCAATGCTGCACTGGATTTTTCTTTTCATAGAATTTTCTTAAATTTCGTTAACTTGTCTAATGTTATTTTTCTTTGTTGTCTTAAACTTATTTTTGTGTCTGCATCTAGAGATTATCTTGCTCATTTGATATGTCCTTATGTTCGTACGTTAATATTCTGATTTTCTCCTCCAGGCACAGATAACATCTCTGTTTGAAGATTTTCGGGGTAAGATCTTCATAAAATCAAATAGGTGTAAGCTTGTTCTTTCTGTGTGACTAAAAATGTTTCGTAAATGTTTTTAGAACAGAATGTTTATGATTATAAAAACGTTTCCAGCTACCGGTGGAAATTCCGATGAACAAGAAAATATACATCGGAATTTCCGCCGGTAGCTGAAATGTAATTTAATAGTTTTAATTGGTTAGACATTAATGTGAATATTATTTGCCTATAAAATGGATTGTAGATTATTAATCTTCGCATTTAGCCTGACGAATTCCTGATAGGAGTGTAACGCTAACGCTTCCTTGTAGTTTGCAGCGATAAGCATATTGTTTAATCAATTAATAATGGAGATTTTGTATCTGCCTGTCTGAAGCCGAAACTCTACTCCTACTTCTATTACGAATCATCTTATCTATTAACAATGGAGATTATGTATCTCTGAAGCCGAAACTATACTCCTAAGCATTACCTCCTCCTTTTTTTAGAGATGTGTGGAGGTAGTGTAGTATCTGTTCTGTTTTCATAATATCATCCTCCCAGACATTACCTCCTCCTTTTTTTAGAGATGTGGAGGTAGTGTAGTATCAGTTCTGTTGTCATGATACCATCCTCCTAGGCATTACCTCTTCCTTTTGGGGGTAGGGATGTAGTGTTTGTTCTGTGGTCATGATACTACTCCCCCAGGAATTACCTTCTCCTTTACTTTTTTAGGGGGGGGGGGATGATGTACTACCTATTCTTGGGGGGGGGGTAATGTAGTATATGTCTTACCCACTCTCTGATTATTAAGTATAACGTTCTATTTTGAACGCACAGAAAGTTCTATTTCAAGAAAGAAAAAGAGAGAGAGAAAAAAAGAGAGAAAGAAAAAGAGAGAGAGAAAAGAGAGAGAGGAGAACACAAGACAGGGGAGCGTTATTTGATTAATAACATGTAAACAACACATTCTCTTAGATTTATCGTACGAGTCGCTCAAAAATGATATGTTTACTTTTTATTAAAACGTTTGTTTGTTTGTTTGTTTTTTAAATCTTATTAGAAATTAGGTCTTAAAGCACAAATTTATTGAATCAAATTGTTTAATTTAAAAAATAATTGATTTAAAAATAACTATTTTTTTGTAAAAAAAAATTATTTTACTGAATAATACTATATAACTGAATTTAGAATCGTGTTCACTGTATTTTATTTTTTTAATTGTTGATTTTATTTTGGGTACAATTTTTTTCCGATTTGAAAAGCTTCAAATATTATCTTTTTACTACCTTAAGTTCAGGATTTTTTGTTGTACATGTTATGCCATAAAGGGTAAATTTTGTTTAAAAACTATGTATTTATTATTCCGTGTTTGATTTATTAAAATAAAGGATAGGGTGATTTTCTTTCTTTTTTTGTAAAATATAAATAAAAACATTTTACTGAGCAATTAAATAAAACAACTAGCAAAAATATGAAACCAGAAAGAGTACTACTAATGTTTATTTATGTATTAAGAACTATTGAAGTAATTACTGAAACAAATTTTTAGACATATATATATATATTATAATATAAATATATAATATAAAACAGTAATATATTTATATATGTATAACCTTGGTTGCTTAGAAAAGTGAAGAAACGGCTGTTAAAATGAATCTATTTGCTGGAAAATAAATACATTGTCGTTAGAATATATATATATATATATATATATATATATATATATATATATATATATATATACATATATATATATATGTGTGTGTGTGTGTGTGTGTGTATGTGTGTGTGTGTGTGTGTGTGTGTGTGTGTGTGTGTGTGTGTGTGTGTGTGTGTGTGTGTGTGTGTGTGTGTGTGTGTGTGTGTGTGTGTGTGTGTGTGTGTGTGTGTGTGTGTGTGTGTGTGTGTGTGTGTGTCATCTACATCACTATTTTCCGTTTAGATAAACGTGACGAGTGTTTATGTAATGTATTAAATTGCTTGTTATGGTAGGGTTAGGGTTAGGGTTATGGTTTGGGTTAGGGAAGCATATATATATATATATATATATATATATATATATATACATATATATATAATTAGTTTGTGAAGATTGCTAATTAATTAGTTTGTGAAGATTGATTCTATATGAGTCTCGTCTCTCATTTTGCTGTTTCTTAATCTATATCCAACCCTGTGGACTAAATAAATCGTTTGTTAAGTAATATTACTCGCGAAACGATAGTATAAAAGACAGTTTAATACATACCATACCGTTGGAAATAAATATCCAAGATCAACCTATATTTATATATGTATTTTTATAAAGATAGGTAGGTTTGTCTGTCTATATATTTGTATATATAGAATTAATTTATGAACTAAATACCTGATCATTATGAAGTCTAGAACATAGCGGCTAAGGGGCTAAGCGTAAGGAGTGAACATGTAAGATATATTTGGTTTAGTATAGCAAAGAAGGTAAAATGGGGTGAAAGCCCTTTGTAAAAATTCAAATACTCTGATTTTTCTAAAATTTTAGCAATAGGTATTAAGACATTATTTAACAATATTCTTTAAATTGCTTTTTCTTTGGAGTGTTTTAAAGGTATTCTAAGGGGCATAATTTGGACACAGCGTCCCATTTTAAAATTCAAATATACCAGTTTGACATTTGTTTTGTGTTTTTCCCAAATATTTATTTTACATCCTGATAACAATTTATCATGAATCGATCTTACTCTCCTATCAAACATCAATTCAATTGGAGATAAACGCGAATGTGCATTTGGATTAGGGGTCATTCTATATTTCCTGCGAAATTATTGTAAAGTTACAATCTCGTTCTTCTCTCAGTTGATTTTCTTCATTTCACGCTAAAACGAATCCACAAACCTCTCGGCCTGTCCGTTTACCTCGGGAGATATGCTGGTATGGTTATATGTTAAATCAAGTACAATTTAATTTTTTTATAAACTCACTTGAAGAAAATTGCGTTCCGTTATCTGAGACAATCGTGTTTGGGACACCGAATCTTACGAATATTTCATGTAAGAAATTCACTGATATATTCGAAGTCGGACGTTTACACCTCAAAATTTCGGGTCATTTTTTAAAAATGTCCACAATTATTAAATATTATGAGCCATTCATAGGTCCCGCAAAATCAATGTATAATCTTTTCCATGGAACATCTGTCTTAGGCCTAAGTTCAAGTTTTATTGGTGGTGATTTTCCTACTAGCGCGAAGCCTCTACATTTTTCTTAACATTTTATATATCACGATCTATTCTCAGCTAATATACGGACCATTCTCATTAGTGAGTTCATTCTACTTATTCCAGAATGTCTTATATGAAAATAATGTTCGTAATGAAACGTGTATCACCACTCTTTCGGCGTACACTATCACAAATAGAAAAAGTATTATTTTCGCTAGTACTTTTTTGTATTTACCTCCTGTAGATGTTACGTGTTTTTTAGTTTTTACAATAACATCGTATTTTAGCTTCAATCCTAATTTTATCTTAATTAATACGCAATTCGCTTTAAAATATGCTTTATCGTATCTTCAAGCAATTCGTTGAATTTGGGAATAAGTCTAGACAGCCCATCCGCATGTTTTATTTTTATAGTATGTATTCCATCTTAAAGGCATATTCTAACAATAGGATTCTTCATCATTGTAATCGATTTGCTGTATGTTATGGAATAGCTTTCTAGAATCTTAAATAAATAATAACAGACGGGAATCCGTTTGTAAAAACGGTTCTGCCAGGCACCATTTAATGGAATGGTTTTACAGCAAAAATTATTGCTAACGATTCTTTCTCAATTTGACAATATTTTTAAGCTGCTAGAAAAATCCGAGATGCATGCGCTATAGCCTTCATTTTTCCATCTTTAAATTTGTGTAAAATAACCGTCCCGATAACGTCTTCACTGGCATCTGATGCTAACACAATTTCCTGTTTCGAGTCGTAATGTTTTAGTGATAAATCTGAAGTTAGTATTTCAATGATTTTTTGGAGGGAGTTTTCACATTCATTTGACCAATTCGACTTAACACCTTTTTTAACAAATTATTCAATGGAGTTCTCAACTTATGCATATTCAGTACATAAATACTGTAATAATTTACAAATCCTAGAAATGTTTGCAAAGTAGACAAGTTAGTCGAGGGAAGCATATATATTATTCATAACACCTCTCGTTATCCGCTCTTCGCCCGTTCATGTCTATGATCTGCCCAAGATATTTTATGCTAGTCATAAGAAAAATCACACTTGGTATCACTCACTTTGAAATCATAATTTTTGATTCGTTTGAAAAGCTTTTCTATGTGCTCTGCATGTTCTTTTCTATTTTTACTCCTTATTAAAATGTCATTTAAATAGGCTGAAAGTCGTGCCAGTATAGATCCATTAACTGCTAAAACATTAGGTGCGACCGTACCCCCTAAAGGAAGTTTCTTAAACTTGTAAAGTCCTTTGTGAGTATTTATTGTACATAATCTTTTACAACTTCCGCCCATCTGAATCTGCACATATGCATCTGACAAGTCAATTTTCGAAAAGAATTTTCCACCGTTCAAATTGACGAATATATTTTCTGGCAGAGGATAATTAACAGTGGTTTATTCTCGCAAACTGTAATCTTACCATTTTTGTTTTTACGTCGACCGTCGATGAACTCCAATCACTGTAATCCACAAATTAAATCACTTTTAACCTTTTGAATCTTTTTAGTTCCTTATTAATACTTTTCAGAGCAGCAAAAAGAACACTGTGTTTTGGTTCGAAAACAGCGACCACATCGTCTTTTAGTTCAAAAGTAGCTTTCGTTGCGTAAACATTTTCCCAAACCCTCTGAAAACACGCCAGGGGATTTATTTTTAGCCATATTTTAACATTTCCGTCTGCCATATTTTTGCTGAATGAGATAATTTTCCTACAATTATATAAAGGGCTTATAAGCAAGTCTACAAATCGAATAATTCTATCAAGTTCGTTTCAAATAATTTGGGAGTATTATTTGTTAATATAAGCTTCCGCTTTAGCCAACTTGCCATTAAAAATAAATTTACTGTTATTTTTCCTCTAAAAATAAGTTTATTTTCACAAACACTCCGTGTCATTACTTTAGTTGAATTCAAATAAGATTTTCCTATAAGTTTCCACGTTCTTTCATCGATTATCATCGCATGTTTAATTTTTCTCATCCAGTTTAACGTTAATAAATGTTCTGCTTTGTATTTCATTTTGATCTTTCTTTATCAATTATTACCTTTGCTGGCTTTTGCAAATTTTCCGTTTTAGTTTTACAATGCGTCTTCTTGACATATGAAACACTTTTTGACCCTGATTTTAATGTTAGTCCCGCCTTTCATATCTGTTGTAAATTCGAATTCTCGTCGCCACTTTTATGTCACGGTAAATTACCCACATCAAAAGAAGTGAGAGATATGTAATAATAGCGAATAAGAGGAAGTCAAATACTTTGATAATAGTATATTAATTCGATCAAAGAATTCATATACATACAATATTTAACCTCTGTCCAACTTCGGGAAGATGTGGCACAAGGCCGGAATGAGGGAGATTGTAGGCCAGCGCAAAAGATGTAACACTCTGGTCCCGCAAAAATCCCTAAGCAGCTTTGTCGGCATTCCCGGTTTGGTTCGCCTCATGTGATTGGCCATAGACCAACCCCTTAACAAAGAGAGAAAGTAAAGCCTGGGAGGGTGGAAATTCTATGACGAACCGGAACAGATACATCAGCCCGACAAAACATGACCAGAAGATGCCACAACGACCCACCCTCTGTCGGACTGACCGTCGAGGATATATCCTCGACTGATATCAATGTTTCTGAA
>OY744522.1:104223293-104328293 GCA_963556195.1 Sepiola atlantica | reverse complement strand
ATGTCTGTCATTTTGGTGAACACTTCCCAATCAATTCTGAATTTTCTGAATTGTTTGTGGCTACCTGAATTAATAACTCCTTAGCTATCTTAAGAACTAGCAGAGCTTCTCCCATTGATGTGTCTCTCTTGCTCTTTTAACATGACCTGATTCATCATTTGTAGGTTCTCCTTTGTCAACTTTTCGCTTGCAAATGTGACAGCACAGGTTTTGGCTGAACTGGCAGGAATCCCTGCCTTGACAAGGTAATGTTCCCAATCTTCAGAATCCAGGCATCCTGTTTGCAGCGCCATATTCAATTTAGTAGTGAGTTCTCAACCATCTGACCAGTTTAGCTACAAATAAATGAACTGAAAGAAAATAAGAGAGCCGGTTTATAAGGGGGCTAGAATGTGCCATTATGAAGAAGTCCATTCTCGGAGTTCTGATTAGCTGCTTACCCGTGAGTGGATAATCTGATAGGAAAATTCTTGCTTAGAATTAAGCAATATTTACGTATTGACTATTGGGACCCTTTATGTCGGTTAGTGTTAATTTTATTCTGCACCCCTATTATGCCCCCAAAAACCTTTTAAGAACTATTAATGTATAATATCTATAGCTGAAATTTCACAAAAATCTGAGAAATCTCAATTTTTTCGAAGGACATCCACCTCCTCCTTTCCCATTTTGCATTGAAATTAAATACAACTAAATATAGCCCACATTAATAATCGTTACTCTTAGCAGCTGTGTTCTAAAATTTATAATAATCAGTTAATTAGTTTAGGAGTGAATTCTGTACATCAATATATATAAGCATATACACATACCAAACTTTATATGAATATATATATATATATATATATATATGTGTGTGTGTGTGTGTGTGGGTGTGTGTGTTCTTGGACACATTTAACTTTAATACATTTTATTTTACAGGAAAACTTTATTAAAATTTTACTGTTTGAAGGCATTAAACATGATTTTATTCAAGGAGGATATGAGACACAATGTTTTATGAGTTTGTATAAATATTTCTGCGGCGACTCAAAATATTCAATTAGCTTATGAAGAAGAATGCCTGAATGAAAGAACTTGCAGATGATGCTTTAAAAAATTCAGAAATTAAAATTTCGCCCTCAAAAGTGAAGACCGATCAGGACGTCTGGCGAAGTTTTATGAAGAACTCTTTGTGCAATAACTTAAAGAAAGCCGTGCTGTATCAGGTGAAGAATTTGGTCATGAAAGTTTCCTCAAAAAACACAACTGTTCATCGTCATCTTCAACAACTTGAAAGATTCCTAAACTTAGAAAATGTGTTCCTCATTAATTGTCTGCAGGCAACTGTAAATCGTATGTTAAGATTTGCAAAAAGTATCCGTAAGGGTAATGAGAGTCTTGAATATGAAGAAGATAGAGGATCGCCACACACACTTGACCATGGACATTTAAAAGTAAAATTAATGTCAAAGTGTCAGAAAAATTTCTAAGGCACCTGATGTCAGTATTTTAACAGTGTCCAACACTAATAAGTTACCAAGCCACGATTAATAAATGTTTGTTTCTGAAATTTGTCAACATTTTCAGAACCACCTCATATATTTAATTTATATCTATTTATACAGATATAAATATGAGAAATGTTGAAAATAGAGAAGGGTGAAAATAGTCCTTTACATATATTTAAAAATTCAAAGAGCCATACAACTAACACACTCAGACCTATCACCTTATCTACCAACATGCGCAACGAACACATCTACAGCTCTCTATCCAAATTCGGTTTCTGCACCGATTAAACAACTTCAAAAACCGACAAAAATCTTATTAGCAAACCTAAAACATTGACGCTACACCTACCATACAAGCTGGCATTTCATCCATTCGATGCAACACATGCAGCGATAATCACATCGAGGAAACACTAGACAAAGGAGTAGATATTAAACTCAGTGATGACGAAACGCTTTTATTGATCATACGATTGATTTCAACCATAAAGTTGACATTCGTGGGCCTAGATAATAAAAAATATGCACAACTTACATGGCAGACGTCGCTGATTCTAACCACACAATCAAACAAACAATGTTTGCTTTTTTATATTACGTCTATTCTACTGAAATGAATCATCAGAGGATTTTTTAAATTTTCATGCAGGTTGAAATCAGCCATTTCTCCTCCACAAACTCCTGACTTGCTGACTGTTCTTCGTTTTTTTTCTCTTTAACACCTAACATGTTTATATATTCTGCCCCTATCTCGCTCTCTCTCTTCTATCGAAAGATCACGAACCCCTTTTTCCGAACTCCATATGACCATTCCACTTGACCATGCCTTTCCCATTATTCTCCTCCTATGATAGTGAACCCTCTATTTGAACTAGTCTACCCAACTCGCCTTTCCTTTACCTCTCGCCATCATCTATTTTACTCCTCTCCAATTTCCACCCTTCTCATATGTATCTTCGTATAAATATCTACGATTAATTCACTCATGATGAAATTTCTGCTCAAATAAGAAGCGAAATAGTTGTTTAGTGTGGTTTTCTCTTTTATATTTTATTGGTTGTCCTTTTTCCATTTTATTTTGTCTATACATTCTGTACCATTTTATGTTATATTCAATCTCATATACACACACAAACACAACACATATATGTATTATCTTATTATTTATTTTTACATAAGTAGTTTATATCCACTGACACGTGTTTTGTCTTGCAAAGACTCATCAATGTTGCTTTATAATATCGACGCGCCAACCTTGGAACTCGAAGCTCGAACCTCAGTCATCATTGTCTGCGGAAGTCCAACAGCATAGGTACTTCGACCAGATCGATAACTGCGTCGATAGAAGACATATATGTCATAGTTATTAACGATATTAAGTTTCAGAAGGATCTTGTGTGTTGGCTAGGTAGAAACCTTCTTTTTCTACACCAGAGTGTCTTCAACTAGGGGAACAATGATATATTACTCGAGAGTTAATAAGATATATATGAGAGTGAATATATATATATATATATATATATATATATATATATATATGTAAAATGGAGATTTGGTATCTGACTGTCTGACGCCGAAACTATATTATTACTTCTATTGGTGTACTATTAGTAATTAGTACACTTGTACATTAATAGAAGTAGTCATATAGTTTTAATTCTCAATTCAGTTTACTATATTATTTTAGACTAATGTAGTATGTTTCAATGCTCAATTCAAAGGATAGTGTAGTATCCGTTCTGTTTTCATGATATCATCCTCCCAGGTATTACATCCTCCTTTCGGGGTAGTGTAGTATCTGTTCTGTTGTTATGAGACTATCTTTCCAGGCATTACCTCTTCCTTTGAAGAGGGGGTAGGTATGTCAACAAGAAATTGTCACAATCGGGTATTCATTAACAAATATACTCGCAAATATATACAACCGGGGAGAGGACATATTTTGCTAGGATATATAATTATATATTATATTCTCTTACTGAGTGCGCACATGTACGTGTGTGCACACGTGCTTGTTTGACTTCTGGTTGATCAGTAAGCTTACTCGCCTGCAAAAAAACACACGAAAAGGAAGAAAGAAGAAGGAAATATGAAATCTCCATTAAAAGCGTAAATATTTAAAGGTGTGAAATGAGATGTTTTCACGCAAGTTCACCGTGGATGGCATCAGTGACGAAATAATAGTCAACGTAACTATTTTTTTATACATAAGGCCATTAAAACGAAAGCAACGCGGCTATTTTTTCAGATGTGTCCATTAAATATGCACGTATAGTGATGAAAATGCTATTTAAAACTTAAGCGTGACAGACCAATGGGCCGACAAATGGCAGGAGAGAGTCTTTTATAGATATGCGTAAATGCATGTAAAAATGCTATTTCTATTTCAACCTTAAGCGTGACAGACCAATGCAACTGCTATTTCGAATTGAAGCGTGACAGACGGATGAACCGGCTAATGGGCGGGCAGAGTCTCTTATAGAGATGCGTGGACGAATGTAAAAATTCTATTTCTATTTCAGCTTTAAGCTTGCCAGACCAACGAAAATGTTATTTAAAACTTAAGCGTGACAAACCAACGGACAGGTCGGCATCTACAAATGCCATTTAAAATATAATCGTGACAGACTAACAAAAATGATATTTCAAACTAAAGCGCGACAGACTGAAGAACTCGCCGACAGATTTCATTGTAGAGATGAGAGGAGGAATGAAAAAATTCTATTTCAAATTTAAGCGTGATAGACCGACAAAAATTAAATTTCAGTCTTAAAACTGACAGACAGACAAACCGATTGACAAAGGGGCTTCTAAAGAGTCCAACTCTTGCTTATCGTAGTAGGTGGCAACATGGTAGTATCAGAGTTGCTCGGCCAATAGGTATCTAGTGAAAATCTGGGAGGAGTTGGAATCAGGATCCGTCGTTCTCTGGTCGTCTCTGCCTCTGCATGTGGCAAGCAAATACGTGGCAGACACGGAACTGCAAATCAATGGAGTGAAAGTGGCAACGTTGCTTCTGTGCCATTCCTTTGTGTGTTCTTGGCCAAACCTTCCCCGACTTTGCATACCACCGCTGTGCCTTGCTGTTCTCGGTTTTATTTACTCCTCCCCAGGAGTTAGGCACAAGGTCAGTTTTATCTTACTCCCACAAGTAAGATGTGGCCCAAGATCGGGTCGAGAAAGTGAGGTTTGAAAAGCCAGCACTCGAGAGGTGAGCACTCTGGCCATTTAAAAATTGCCTGGGCAGCCCCGTCGGCATTCCCCGGTAAGGGCGCCTCAGACAGTAAGCAATAAACTTACTCCTCCCCAAAGAGGGGAGGCAAAGCCTGGGAGGGTGGACCCCCTAGAACTGCACAGGACAGGCGTACAGTATCCATCGGAACAGATACTACACTTTGATCTTAGCCAAAAGGCCAAGAAGCCCAATTTAGAAAAAATGTCTGAGCAGCCGTGCCGGTATTCCCGGGTAGGGGCGCCTCAGGCGATTAGCAATAAACTCACCCCTTCTAAAGGAGAAGATAGAGTCTGGGAGGGTGAACCTCCTAGCAAGAAAGCCACTGTCGGACTAGTTGACAGAGCGAAAGAAATTCTATTTCAAACTTAAGCTTGACAGAGCGAAAGAAATTCTATTTCAAACTTAAGCTTGACAGAGCGAAAGAAATTCTATTTCAAACTTAAGCTTGACAGAGCGAAAGAAATTCTATTTCAAACTTAAGCTTTACAGAGCGAAAGAAATTCTATTTCAAACTTAAGCTTGACAGAGCGAAAGAAATTCTATTTCAAACTTAAGCATGGCTGATTCATCAACCAATGTACGAACGTAGCCTCTTATAGAGATGCTTGAACATATCACAAAAATAAAATAATGTGTTTTACTAACCCTTTTGTATATGTATGCGCACCTAATTTCACCATGTTATATTTAATTCAAACCCTGCATATCAAATAATGTAACTGTTCTTAAATATGTGATACATCGTACTTAAACTAATAAGCTGTTATTTATGAAATATACACATTACGGCTGCTACTGCTTTCAAACAAACATACATAAATATTTATGAAACTCTCTTGTAATGTCATAATAAACTCCCAGTCTCTCTCTCTCTCTCTCTCTCTCTCTCTATATATATATATATATATATATATATATATATATATATATATATATATATATATATATATATATATATATATATATATATATATCTTTTCCTTCTCTCTTTCTGTCAGTATTACGCTTCGAGCGAACTGCGCTGTGCATGATTATTAGGTCCCTGGTTCTTTGATCCATTTTCTCCTTTGGTCTACTCTATGAATTGTCCAGTGTATCGTACGAGTGAAACTGCCCAAGTATTTGTTCCTTTGATTAGGTTTTCACTATATAATTTAGTTTAAAGGAGCGTTCTTGTTCTTCTCAAGTAATCCCTTCTAATTATCTCTTCTATTGTCTGATTGTGTCCACTGTAAAAATGCCCGGATATTTGTAATTGGATGTTCATCAAGTGTCCTCATATCCCCTCGATTGAGAAGTTTGATGCCTTCCGTTGTTTCGGTTTTTCCCTTCTTCATCTTGAGTAGTGCACACTTTTCCATTCCAAATTGCATTCCTATATTTTGGTTAAAGATTCTGAGTGTGCTTGTTAGTGTAAAAACACTAACAAGCACACTCAGAATCTTTTTGTTTTTTGCGAATAGCTTTAAATCATCTATTGCAGGTCCTGGGTATGTTGTTGAGTGGCATCATGGCTATGATAAAAGTAGTTGTGATAGAGAGTCTCCCTGGAAAATGTCTCTCTGTATATCCTTATTTCTTTTCAAGTAGTAGTAGTAGTAGTAGTAGTAGTAGTAGTAGTAGTAGTAAGAACCAGTGTTGCTCGGTTTGAATCAGGAACTCTAGGTCCTTTTTGCAGCTAAACATTAACATAATATTACATTTTGGCTCTTACTTTTTTATATTTTATATTATTTAATTTTGAGAGTAGGGTCGAAATATGACTTATTTATTGGTTCGGAGGAAGTATAGATTCAGTAACATTAATTGAAATATGTTTAGGAGTGAGCCACGGCAAGGAGGCCTGAGCGCTGAGAAATGACGTCATGCTATCAAGTAACAAACGAGATCTGTCGAACAGTCTGACTATGGGCATTCTGACCCCTCCCTTCACTTAAAAATTCATAAAAATTCAAGAAATTAACCAATTTTAATGAAATGTTCAGTATTTACTAATTAACGATCACGGTATATGATTTACCCATTCATTAATCAAAAATATTAGTGCAAATGTGTTATTTTGTGTAATTTGCGTATGCTAGACAGCAAACATTAAATTAATACTTAATAATAAAATGATATTGTCATAATTTTTTTAATTTTTAAAATATGAACATTTTTATTGAAAAATAATTTGTCTGATTTAATATTCATTCTTTAAATAAGTTCATTCTTCCCGGTCTACATCAAATGAAAAGACTAGTATCAATTATACTGCATGGAAATATCTCTTGGTTTATAAACACAAGACGAAGAATACAAATCCCTATTCTTAGGCAGTTTTATTCTTTATATGAACATTCCATTATTATTAGTTTTAGCGTAATAATTTCATAAGAGTTGCTCTCATTTCCGAAAAAAATAAATATTTCTTGATTTTTTTTAACTTAAAAGTATATCAAACATGAAAAGTAATTCAAACATGAAAAATTACGAATTCGGTAAAGAAACACAAAATCAATAATTGAATTATTGAAATAAATTTAAATTTGTGTTTTTATTGTTTTGTTTTTTGGGGGGAAAAAAGAATATTTTATTTACAATATAGTAAATATTTTTAATAAATTAAAACAATCATGTGTAGAGGGGATTTTTGATGAAATTTATTAATTAGTCTAAAATTGTAGTTTTTTATCCCGAAATAAAATTTAAATTTATTTTTTCAGGCTTGGAAATCGAACTTTAATGCAATGCCTTGATTGTTGGAGGCCATCTTGTAATTTTCTTATTTTCTTTCGCGACATCTATAGAAACGGAAATACGTTTGAAAAAACGACCAAGTTAACAATGATTTCCAAGTGAATAAATAACCCTTAGGGGGTAGCCGTGTTCTTGGCAAGGGGAATAAAGTCACAATAGCAGGAACAAGTTAACAATGATATTCAAGTGAATGAATAATCCTATATAGTTGAGTCAATCTACTCTGATTTACTTGCTCTGATTACAGCTGGACGCATGCGCGTTAAGCCATGGGCGGCTCACTTCTGGTCCTCATTGATAGTGGTTCTTACTCCCATGATCAATGAAATCCCAAAAAACCTCGACTCAGTTGGCAGGCCTTCTTCCTTTACGATAACCGTGACTGAGCACAAGAGTACAAAGCCCATATGGAATGACAGAAACATCATAGTCAGCTAAAAAAAACTAGACTGATGGACTGGGAGAGCCCTGATCATCTATATATTTCTGTATGCGTGTGAGTCGTGGATCCTAACTACGCACATGGAGAGAAAAATACAGGCCACAGAAATGAGATGATTCTGAAATATCCTCAACACCTCATACTGGGACCACATTACTAATGAGGAAGTGAAGAACATACTCATACAAGCAGTCGAGCCATATGAGAATCTACTGACCTCTGTTAAAATAAGGAAAATCAAGTGGTATGGCCATGTCACACTCATCGGGTCGCGCAAATACAATCCTGCAAGTTTAATTTTCATAAATTGTCAGAGTTATTATTAAATTGGTCTCGTGTTCAGAAGAGATTGAAACAAATTATAATTTATTGGCTTCAATTATTCTGCGTTACCCAGGAGTCTTTTTACTTTAATTTATGTTTCGCCTATATTTTAATTATGCGTTTGCTTTATTATCAAATTATTTTTAAAATAAAATTTTAAAACGTGATAAGTCGTTCATTTGGAAGCATTGATAGGGGTGAAATATTAAAACAAGTGAAAATTTCCGCGTTCAACACTCAGAATTTGAATGTAGTAACCGCCAAGACAACATCGGGAAGTGCAACCACATTATTGAACAAAAATACGACACAATTCTGGTGATTCGGAAATATGTAAGATTATAGTAAAGAAAGATTATAATAATAGTCAAATATTGCAGTGAAAAAGGCTTCTAATTTAAATTGTGTTAGTAATTTAAAACTTAATTTCAATTATTACAGTATTGTTTGGTAATTAAATTATTAATAAAATCAAAATCTTTATAAAACTGCAACTGATCTTTTCTGATAATGTTGTTTTAATCTCTATTTATAGATTATTGGGTGTAAAAAACTTCCAAAACATTAAATCCTGAAAATTTGGTCCGAATTTTAAAGCTAATTTAAATGACTTTCTATTCGACATTTTAAATGCTTCCAAATTCCTTTCAAAATTCGAGTGGTCACGAAGTAAATATATTTTTTAGATTAATTTTTTCTATAATCAACCAAATTTACGAATTTAGTTTTAAATAATTGAAAATTACTAATTTAATGAACTTACATTGACCGTATGACGAGTATTTAACTAATATCCTAAAAGTTAAAGGTCACTCAAACAGACAGAGGGTCTGGCGGAAATACAACTTAGTCATTTCTATCAAAGGGGACAAAGCATTACCGTGGGGTCTACGTTCACACTTGACATCCATGAAAACGAAATTTTATTTATTTATAAATTGAAATTTTATTTGATTTATAAATTGAAAATTATAGAAATTATAAAAAAGAATAGAAATATTGATATGGGCTTGGAGCAGAAGTATACACTTGTACCTATTCATTCCCGGGAAACGCCAGGTGTCCCTATAGCGAGTTAATGACTATAAATTGATTGAAATGTATTTCAATGAATTACACTGTATTTACACACCTCCTATGCAATTGATTGTGGGTACATCCTGGTGCCTATCGAGGCCTCCGTAATCCAGGCCAGTGAACTAAGTCACGGCCCTCTGGTGACGTCATTGACAGCGGTTTCAAATGAGGCCACCGCAATTAACTATTTGTGTCGTTCCATATTGCTAGGGAAATTGTATAAACAACCGAAAAGTAAATGTCTTTTCTTTTCCGAAAGATAAAGAATACTTCAGACTTGGATACGTTCTATGAAACAGGATAGATTTACTCCCACGAAGCATATAGTCCAATCAAATCAGTGAAAAAGGTAAAACTAATTGCAACACAACGTTTTTTTGCACAATGAATTTCAATGGGGTGTCTATATGAACATATTAAAAGTCTAGAAATATCTATCGATGCGAAATATGAAAATTTTACAATTATCAATTTGTTTATGACAAAGAAATGTAAACAATCTCGTTTTTATTTTGCCATTTTTTTCTAAAATTTTCGATAAAATTGATTGCTGGTATTAAATGTATTTCTTGTCCTGAAATAAAGTTATAATTTATTTTGTAAAGTTTTGAGAATCGAACTTTAATTCAATGTTTTAATCGCTGGCGGCCATATTTTTTTCCATGCACCAAAATATTTTTACGGCAGAAAAGTTTTATTACATACAAAAAACAAAGTTTTCGATACAAAATAAAATTTGAACATTTTTTTACACAAAAAAAACAACTTGTTTAAAACAATATGAAAAGGTTAAAACTAAAACATATTGGTCGATGTTTAAAGAATTCCTTAGAATATATATAATAGGTTGGAAGTTTAGAATAACTTACTGAAATAAATTTGTAGTCTACTATACACTGCTGACATTTACTGTCAATTTCTTTTTTGTTACAAATTGAATAATGTCTAATGTAATTACTAGAGACATGTGCATATTCTGTAAAGAAGGTATTATGGGTAACAATCTTAGGGATGCAGTGACAATTACTCAAAAAGGAAGTGATAGCATCTACACAGCATTTGGGAATATACAAATAGTTTTCGTATATGTGCAGGTCAACGTGTTCATAAGAGCTGTAGAAAACGATAGTGTAACCCTAACATTATAAAAGCAAATGAAAAACATGGAATGGATCGATATATCAGCATTTAATTGTAGGTTGCAAACTTTTGATTTCAAGAATTAGTGCCTTTTTGTGGTACGTCAATCAAATACCAAGGGAGGTAAAGTTTATCATCTTGTGAAAACATTAACATTTGATAACACTATAGACAAAAGATGTAAATCCCAGAATGATGAGTGGGGTGATATAGTATTAGAAAGATTTATTTTCTGCAAATGATTGACATGCCAAGGATGAAGTCTATCGCCAACGGTGCAGTACCAAACTCAAATTATCCATCTAGAGATGAACTTAGTTTAGAGAAAATCTTGCCATTTCTCCCTGATAGTGTTGCTTACTTTATGCAGATTATTGCAACAGCAAAAATACAGAGAGGAAGCAGGCATCTCTGGAACATGCTATCGTTTAAGATATTCGCCCAAGTATAGTGATTGCTCTTTTACTATTATTGTTAGTCATAAAAATGCATCACTATTTTTGTTCTCGGCTGTTGATAGATTAATTACAGCAACATGGGTATTGTAGCTCATATGACGAAGTCCAAATATTTGAACGAAATGCTGCTGTAACTGTTATGTCACTGTTACAAAAGGTCAATGTATGCTATATGCAGCAGAGACTATTGGCCACAATATACAAACCCTTGATTGATATGGCACCATTCTATCATATGAGTATGGTTGCCATATTAACATCAGGTAAATTTGTCACGCATGTGATTTCCCAGCATGGAGTAACGACTAATGAGATCCTTAGGCCTGAACAAGTAACAATTTATTATTACCATTATCACAAATATAATCTATATTATGTTGGTGAACTTATCAGTCTTAAGCCTTACGAAAATTTTCCTAAATCGTCATATTTACTTGATATTTTGTGGGCAGTTTCCCCGTTTCTGCAATGACCAATGTTGTCAGAATTCATGCAAATGGTATACAAAGGAAATCATCCGGGAATGGCAACTGTTGTGATTTTGCCTTTCATTGACTTAGATCCATTAAATATGTCATGTATCTATTCTACGTTGGTAATCCTGGTTGAACACGTAATTTATAACAACACATTTTCTTTTACCATATTGACCATCCGCTGTATCGGAAGACTCAAACTATTATAGTTAATATGCCATTTAGTAGCCGTATGAAATCTGTAGTGCTGAGAATTAGAGGGTTGCACATGGAGATGAATTTTGAGTGTATAGGCCACCTAATGGAAAAAGCAGGATTGTCAGAAGTTCTGGAAGAAATATATGGCCACAACTCAGTGTCAAATGTGAAAATTCCCTTGCTAAAGTATGAAGAGATCATTTCTTAATATATGGTGCACTTAATATATTACTTCTTGCAGACACATTGGAACTTACTGTGTCACATACTTCTATACCTGACACTGAAACTCAAAGTGAAGAAAAGACTCACACATAAACAGAGAAATATAATATAATTCAAGTGAGATACTAATTTAATAGAAAGTTGAATAATGTCAGCTAAAAGATATTTGCAAAACTCATTGCTAATCCAGATACGATGGTAGATGAAGAATCTATGATAGCAGCTATGATTATCCATGAAGAGTTGGAACAGAAAAAAGGAAAATTTGACTAATCGTACTTGCTGTTTGTAGTTGCAATATATGAAAATGCTAGACATTTCTAAGCATTTTCACTGGGCTGAAAGAACAGGAAATTGGAATTTCCATTTTGTTTCATTGTACGACATACTACCATTCTTTGTTACTGCAGGTCACAATTTGGATGCTAAGACAATATTTTCATATCTTCAACAAATGGCTATCTTATCAAGGGACCATTCTGATTTGTATTCTGTTTTTAATAATAGTTTACATGTTGTTTGTCATAGTCATACTGGACAGGACTTTACACTGATCTTATTGTTTATGCGAAGTATCAAATCCACTGACAGACTCACAAGGGATAGAAAAGCAGTGAATCATGTAGATTAAATCTGTCCTGTTTGTTCTGAACTAAATCAAGTTATGCAGCCGTTTACTGGTGTCAATTATAAAATTAGTCAACAGCACAAAGCAGTAACTGACACCCGACAAAAGAGATACTGCACAGATACAAAAAAGCATATCAGCTTTTTGTAAGCCAAAAATTCCTTTAGTAAATATGATGTCACTGTACAGCATTATCCCAGGTATTGTTATATAGGATTCAGTAGATTTAGATCAAACAGAAAATGTTGGCTATGAGATTCTTCAATCATGGAAGACAATGAGGTATCTAACAATTAATTCAAGTGAAAGGAAAACAAGCACTTACGCTTGAATTAAGAACATATGTGATTATAGACAAAAAAGTAGTGCATATTCATCTACAAGCACTGTTTTAACACCTAACAGTAGTTGCAACAAAAGAAAACTTTAATATACAGAACCTCTTTAAATATTAACTGCATCGTTAAACAACGTCTATCTTTGATTCCATTGCTTCTCCCAGATCTGCAAGCAACGCAATTGTAGGAAATTCCTTATGGCACCAGCTTCGATACCAAGAATGCAAACTTCCCATTGATAGAAACTTTGTTTTGGATGGAGGGGCATTACTACATCTGATCATTTCGCATCATGGTCTTAAATTTAGATAAATATATTATGTATATATTAAATACGTACTGTGAAAATATGACAAATGCGTTATTATATTTGATGGGTACAGTGAACAACCTTCAGTAAGGGAAACATAATTTATTTGAGAAGAGGGGTAGATACAGTACTGTACACTGTGAATCAACTATGATTCCAGTAACGAATAAAGATATTTTCTTGGAAAATAAATCTAATAAACATAGACGTATCCAGATGTGTTCTGAATGTTTGGAATGAGCATGGTGTCGATGTATCCATGCTAATAATGATGCTGTCTTATTATTGAAACTGCTGTTAAAATATATATTGTTCGAACTCTGACCTTGGCACCAGCATATTCTTACATTTACCATTTCTTCATGTTTTACTTGGGTGTGACACAACTTTATGCTTATCCAATGTAGGCAAAGCAGTTGCTAAAATTAAAATAGGAAAGACTTTCAGAATTATATGGGGGTCTTCTGTCGGTGTGAGGCATCAAAAGAAGGCAATATTGCACCTGAAAAACGCCAGAGTGGAACGTCAAGAAATTGCGCTATCACCGGTTTTCCCAAAAGATACATAGAAATATAATCACAGTGGATTAAATATATTGCCCCATAACAACAGCTACTGCAAAATTCTATTCTATGCATTATACTAATAAGTACAGATATGGTTAGTAACTCGTTTTCTAAGTAGATGATCAATGGTGTCCATCATACCAGAAATGACTGATATGCTACCAGCACCAGAAGGTTTTCTTAACTTGATCTGGTGCAACTGCAAAAATATTGCAATACATCATAGTGTACATAAAAAAGTATGTACTTAATTGTTTAACCCACAATTGGAGAGTGTTGTAGTACAGCTTGTGTTAATTTGTCAGTGCCTGAAAATAAAATTGAGTTAGATGATTGCAAAATAATTGAATAACAAAAGCACCCGAAGAGCACAACCCTCCGCCAAGATTTATTGTGTTACCCTACTATCCAGGTGAAACTTTGTAATGTTTTAGAAAATGAGACACTATATAAACGTAGAAAAGTTTCCACAGATTGAGTGAGTAATGCCAGATTGACGGAAATTCATATGAAGTTTTTAAATGAGATGGTCTATGTTAAAATGAAACATGCTGCGAAATCTTGAATCTGTTTTTGATCTAGGTGAAATTTTATCTGGTGACATGTAATACTACCTTGTACCCATGTTTCAAATTTCAAAAGAATCGACAAGAAATTGACTGATATGTGATTTTTTAAACTTTGACAATGATGAAAAATAGAGATTTTCCGAATTTCAATAAGTGTTGCATTCAGATACTGAACTGAATTAGATTTAGAATTTATTATGGAACTTCCCCGTGCCAAGATACAACTTTGCCAAAAAAGGCATTGAAATCTGGTGATTATTTTTTGCATAAAGTTTCTAACAAACAAATAAATAAACAATGATTAAAACATGAACTCCTTGTGTGTGTAAGGGGTGGGTAATTCATAATATATTCATTATTATTTGTTTTAATTTAAAAATAATGATGGAGAAGTATATCTCATAAAATAATTCCATGAAATATCCCAATAATTTGATAATGGGAGAATATTCTTTGAATGCATAAGATAAAACGGTGTATTTTAACGAAAAGAATTGTCTCAAAATTTAAGATTTACCTTAAAATACATTTTATATAGGTTAATTTTTGCTGTGAGATTAAAGAAGCATTCTATCATTTCCTATCCTAATTTTTACCTATAAATTTCAAATGATGTCTTGGTGCGATTGGTAGCATACATCATGTTCACTGAAAAATACAGGGCACCTGTTGATAAAAATGCCAAATTTGCATATTTCGCATCGGTAGATTTTTCTAGACTTTTAGTATGTTAAAAGAGAGACCTCATAGAAACGCATTCTGTAAAAATCTTGTGTTGTAATTAGTTTGACCATTTGCCAAAATTGAGGCTTATTTGACTGGACTAATAGTAGAGTAAGTGTTTTGTTTAAATTGTTTTAATTTAAATATTTGAAGACGTGACAACGACATTTTGGATTTTTGCTTGCACCTTATTTATGGAAGTAACTTCCATAAATAAGGTGCAAACAAAAATCATGAAAATCAATCAGTAAAAGGGTGTCAAATAAATGAAGACCATTTTAACTTGCCCATATAAATTTTGTTTTAATTAATATACTCGTTCAACTGCGGTTCGTTTTTGTTGTGTTAAGAAATACTTTTTTAATATTTTAATCTAAATTAAGTAAAGTTATCGTCAATTAAAGATATTTTTTAAATCAGATTCGTTGCATTGTTCGTTGAAATTCGTTGTTGTAGTGTTAAGAGAAATTAAATAGGGGTAATCGCAATTTTAAAACAAACAAACAAGAATTGAGTTTCATAAATAAATTGATTAAAAGAATAATAAAAAACTTTTTTCAACTAACAATGGAAGAAATGTGATTTTTTTAAATATATTTTGTATATTAAAATAATATTTTTCAATGAACACCAAACAATTAAAAATATAAAAGTGTTTTTCTACAGAATACGAACGAAAATAAGACATTGGTTTCTTTTATCTTTTGTAATTTTGTGAAAATTAAATTAAAATATATTAAAAAAAACTTGGCACAATACATGAATTTAAACAAAAATAAAGTAACATTTTTGACCAATAGATTAAATCATTTTAATAAAATATATTTTCTGAATTTTCTTTTAAACGGACAATTTCTTTAAGAAATTAAAGCTTTTGAAAGCGAACAATGATTTTTTTCACCTTGATTGTCTTTGATACAAAAAAACTTACTGATCGATTTTCGTGATTTTTGGTGTACGATATTTTCTTTCCGTCACGGGTACGAAAATCATAACGATTTTTCTTTATTTTATTTTTATGGGGATAGACTTCTGGACGTTCAACAAATTTGCGATATGGACGAAAAAATAGAATGTCCCTACCCAAATTCACTCCCACCCTGCTTTAATACTGTAGATGTCTGTTTACTATCTTTTCTTATGTTTTAACAAGAGTTTTAATTATGGTATGGGTTGTCTTTAAAATTACTTCATCAGATATGTGAACTTCATTTTTGACCCGAGGACATAAAAAGAGAGACATCAGCATTTGATCAAAAAGCAAGTACCACAATTACAGTTTAACTTCAGAGATCCTATCTTCGCAAGGTTGCTATCCCTCGAATTCTGCCAAACTGTCCCTCATATTTATCTGCATCGACCAGTTTCAGAGACTTACCGAATTCTAAGAAAATTAGACTGAAAAGTTCTGCACTTAAACGTGTTTTAATTCAAAGAATTGCTGCTGAAATAGCGTATAAACAAGAGAAGACTTTCATAACTCCTGAAGATGTAAAAAAACGTTTTCTTGATAGAAATTACTGGAGTATTATTAAGCAACAGGATGCACTTATATGCCGTATTATCAAATCTCGATGTCCTAAAATCATGTTTCATGTTGACTCTTGTGATGAGGGTCACAGTATTGAAAAAAATAGAAAGAATGCTTATCTGAAGCTCTTCAAATTCTCTGCTAAATAATTGTTGTGGTAAGGTAAAAGATAATATCACTACGAAAAAGTTAAACAGAAAAAGAACATTTGAATCATTCAACTAAATTATCCAACATTTTTTTCTATAAATTTGATTTAAAAAATGTCTGCACTAGTAACTTTATTGTTTGTATTTAAATTATTTGTTTGAATTTAATTTAATTTATTTTTTGTAATGTCTCATTTGTTTTCATTTTTAAACTAACTGATCGTTTGCTTTTATTTATTGTTTGTTTACATTTTTAAAATGATTCATCTTTGTTTTTAATTTGTTTGTTTATTTAATTGTCTGTTCCCTAAATTCATAATTCAGTTTTTGCAGTATTTGATTGTATTCTGCTTAAAAGGAAAATATTTAAGAAAATATTCTTACTTAGAACGTATGTTTAAACAATTAACTATTCATTGTGAAGTCTTATTTTCTTTAAATTTATATTGAATATAGATCAGTTTCAGTATAATTTATTTTCTTTTTTTAAATGCAATTTTTAAAGTTTTTAATGCTTTGTTTTAAATAGTTACCATATCGTATGATAATTAAATTATTAATTGAATCAAATTTGTATAAACTAAAACAAATTTTCTTAAGATAATTTTTTTTAATCTCTATTCATAAAATTATTGGATTCACAGTTAAATCCACAAGATTTGTTAATCAAATACTTCCAAATTCCTTTTAAATTTCGAACACTAGTGACGAAGTAACTGATTGTTCTCTTTTTTTCAATTATTAACAAAATATTAAAATGGCTGACTTGTTTACAAAGAAACCGAAATGCATTATGGTGGATTTTGAGGATTTTATTTCGTAATATACGAGAACTATATTTTAAAATATTTTTTATTGTTAACATCTACAATTCTTTATTTTCATAAAAAATTTAAATTCATGCTTTTTAGTACTCTGTAATATAACTTTAGTAAAGGTGTTTTTTGTTAACACGAAATAATAAATTTGCACTAAGTTTTCCGTGATCGTTAAATTATAAATACTGAAAGTTTCATTAAAATTGGTTTATTTCCTGAATGTTGATCGATTTTCAAGTGAAAGGAGAGGTTAAAATGTCTTGATATTTTGGAGATTCAGATCTCGTTTGCCACCTTATAGCATGACGTCATTTTCCAGTTAACCGGCCTTAGTTAATTACGGTGGCCTCGGCCCTACCCCAAAAATTGAACAATATATAAAATGTACAAAATAAAAATGAAAAAGTAATATGCTGTCAAAAGATGGCAACAAACCTACATAGGGTCTCTCATTCAATTCCAGGAGCGCCAGGTATTATTTCTAGTACATATTTAAAAAATGTTACCCATTAAGTTCGGATTCGATTGTTTGAATGAGTGAGTAAAACCAATTATTTTTTTAGGATATAAAAGCACACTCTAAAGCTAGTCGGTGCTACCAGATCAGGTGTGGCTGAAGATACCGGCTTCCTGACCAAAAATGCACCAAACATTGATGTTATTAAAACTTTGAAATTTTAGAACCAGACAACATGACGCGAGATTTTGTCAACTAAATGAAATATTTATGAAATCATTTTTTAAATCCAAATTTTCGGTTTTATAAAACCCTATTGTGGTAATACAGACAATATTTTCCTTTTTTTCTTTTTCTTCTCTTTTTTCATGCTCGAAGTCTTACGACGTAGCCGAAGATAGACGATCTTCTGGTGTTATCGAAGAGACTGTTTTTTTTATGCCACTTTTGTGGTGGAGTTATTGTTTTGTTTTTTTCTTTCCCTTTGCAAAATCCAATCATGTTCTGCAAAGCCAAAAACAAAAACAACAATTTTCCTCTACAAAACACCGAAACAAAACTGTATGAATAAATATTTGAAGATTTAAAGAACTTGAAGCATAAAAACCTTTACCAAAATGACCGGATTCGGCATCAAATAACCCGAAAAGGGTTGATCTACCGTAAAACAAAATAACCCGAGCAAACACCATGAATAAATATTTGAAGATATATAGAACTTGAAGCATAAAAACTTTTTACCAAATTGACAGGATTCTGAATTAACTAACCTAAAAAGGGTTTATATGCCATAAAACAAAACAACCAACCAAAACTAGTCTATTTCTACTCGTTATTTCTCTCTCTCTCTCTCTCTCTCTCTCTCTCTCCATCTATCTATCTATCTATCTATCTATCTATCTAGCAATTGATATATCTCTATCTATCTCTTTCTCTCTTCCCCTCTCCAGCTACGGATTAAATAATATTACTAGTCGTTATGATATTTCTTAGTTAGTTATATTACTTTTGGCTGTTAATAAAAAGAGAGAGAGACAGACAGAAGCAAGCATTATCGACACTGTATGAACTACGTGTGAGTTTCAAACGACATAAAGTAAGAGAGGGTGAGAGTAATAGAGAGAAAACAGTAATCGGTCACTTAATGAGTTAATTGCAAATTGCGACTAATTAGAACAATTAAAATGGAAGTTTTTTCAAACAAAACTTAATCCCAAAACTGAGGAATATTTTAGCATGTATTTAGTGAGGTTAAAATATATTTTTTTTTTTTTAAACTTAGTGAAAACAAACGTTTATTAACTCAGCTTTAGTATAATAATGGATAATCCTAAAGTATGTTGACACAGATGTAAATTCTTTTTTTATGTTCGTGTGTGTCACCGTCTTTCCTGTACTTTTAGCAATTTCGGGGAATATTTATACTTTCTTTTCCAATAATGTCTCTTATGTCAACAATTATATAAAAACAAAAGACAAATGGTCGCGCTATGTTGCACAAGTTAGAAATCTTACTTTGAAGAAGGTTATTGATTTGTTAAGAGGGGACACACCCAACCCCACTTTTATGTATTCCCCTACACCCTGGTTGAATTGTGATGCGTTTGATTGGCAGCGCGTGGCAGTTTTCATTCGAATATCCGGTTTGCTCGTGTAAAAGCCAGCAGGCACTTGTTTTATTTGAACAGGCTGTTATATATATATATATATATATATATATATATATATATATATATATATATATATATATATATATATATATATATATACTAGCAGAGTACTCGCCCCAGGACTGAAAGTCCCGCCCAACCGGGTCATTGAACACTATTTATGACAGCCTTCTAGATATGTCCGCTTTCATAGACATAAATAGATATTAATTCTTTTCCTTTCACCATGGTTGACATATTGGCTGCATTTTCAAAGTATTTTCAAAGTGTGCCTTTATGGAGAGCTTGATTTTTTTCCACATTAAAACTGAACCGATGTCTAACATTTACTCGCGAGGAGGGGCAAGTTAATAGGGACAAACAATTTTTTAAATCAGATTACATGTCCAAATAAGATGTCGGTTCATTGTCATTAGTGCCTAATCTTTCAGGAACACTGAGATGTGTGATTGTCTTAATAGATGCAGTAATAGACTATGAAATCGACTATGCCACGTTCAAATTCTACCTGGTCGATTATGTTTAACTTTACGCACTAGTATTGTTGGGAAATGCACGAACATACAAGTCTACCCACTCCCAGCTATGGCTAAAATAGTAACTTAATGTGTAAATGCCCACAACAGATTCGATAGGGTTTAAATTTAGAAAAGCTGATTACATAAGCAACGATGATATCCATTAGATCAAGAATGCACACCCGGTCACTTATATAATCTAGGAAAATTTACGGACCATAAATCCCTATCTCCGCTATGAAAAAATAGCACTGTGTGTTCAATTAAATCTCACGCAATGAATCATTTAGGTATTTGGTTTTGGTATTAAATAACTGAAAAAAAGGGTTGATATGCCGTAAAACAAGCAAACAAAACCAAATCGATAAACTCTGCAATGCTTAACTAAACGACCACCTTGAGAGTAATGATACATTCTTAAACTTTCTTTATAGATAATGTCGGTCCTAAGCACGACACTGCTTCGGACACCCTTTGGCAAGGTGTTCGCCCCTACTACACCTCAGCAGCCTGAAATCCATCGTTCTCACCATTTTCTACATTTTTCTGCCTACCCGATTCTCTCTCTCTCTCTCTCTCTCTCTCTCTCTCTCTCTCTCTCTCTCTCATATATATATATAATATGTATATATATGTATATATATGTATATATATATGTATATATATATGTATATATATATATATATATGTATATATATATGTATATATATATGTATATATAAATATATGTATCACATTTGTTCAATAGATAGCATACAATTAATTGTCTCCAATAAGTATAGTTTTTCGGCATTAAAGAGCTCAAAAATGGCTGATAACACATTAATCAATAAGTCATTTGCTTGACATGTACACGGCGACATTATTTTTAAAATCCATACTATGTTTATAAAGTACTAACCTTCAAATAGCACGTGTCAAAATTTGAGCCCAAATTGGATTATTAGATTACAAATTAAAATTATTTAAGTAAAGCTACTAAAACTGACAAACTAAACCAAATCCAGATACTCTGAAAATTATAAGAACGACCGTCACAGTTAATAGAATAATGCCATTTTGGAAATAATTAGTCCGTACGGAATTACTGAAAACAAAAGGCACAAAGAAATGGAACAATAGTGCGTTCTCTCTGCAATGCGCAAGTGAACGAGCACCTCGGGAGTAATGATACTTTCTTACACTTTCTTTATAGGTGATTTCCACATTATAATACCCCATTAAGTGTCGATGTGTCAATAAGCGAGAAGGGCTAAAGTATTTATAGATAACCATTGTCTCATTGAGTACCTATTTTCTGCCACTTCGTGTTGATATCAATTTGAATTTAATTTCTTTCTTTACGCTTTAGAAATATTCGATTTTTTTAGTATTATTAATTCTTTTGTTTTTGCCTTTTTTTAGATTGCTTCGCACGCGACATTAATTTTGCTTTCCATTAATTTTTGGAGTGTGAGGGGGGGGGGCGTTTCTAATTTTTGGTTTTCTTTAATTTTGAAACTACTTTATATAATTGTCGACGACGGATATATATATATATATATATATATATATATATATATATATATATATATATATATATATATATATATATATACAGATAGATAGATTACAAATGACACTATACTATAATTCGATCAACCATCGGTACCTTCGGTTTCACAGAACACTGGAAATTCCGCCAGTTGGTCTAAAGTATACCAAGTGTCCGTTCTTCTGCTGATTGTCTAAAAGTGGTTATCCACACTGTTAGAGCTCTCCGCTATTTTGGAGGCAAAAATAAGTCGCTAAAGTAACAGTTAATAGTGGACATAAAATACGAGAGGTGAAAAAATGAAAACATAAATCAGTGAAATAAATAAATTAATTAAATAAATTAATTAAATAATAAATTAAAAATAATAAATTAAAACAAACAAAAAATGTATATATATATATATATATATATATATATATATATATATATATATATATATATATATATATATATATATAAAGTAAATAGATATAAATAACCCAGATCTGATATTTTACGTTTGAATGAACTAAGAAATACATTTAATGTAATAAACAACTATCATTAATTTGGAAGAAATTTAATAATATTAAATATTAATATAAAGTTTAGAGCATAAAAATAATGTTTTCTAAAATAACTATATAATTGAATTTACAGCTAAAACTCACTATATTAGTACAAATAAAATAAAGTTAAAAAGTATTTAAAAATATGATAATATTTAATAAGCTTTAATATGAAAAGGGCAGATAATTTAAATTGTCTCCAAGACGAACGAAATTCGATAAAGATAAAAAGATAAAAAGATAAAGATAAAGATAAAAAAACGCAATCCATAGGGAAAAGAGAAAGAACAAGATTTTTGGAGAATTGTTGAGATTTTAAGAAAAGACTAGAGTTAGGGCCTATATTTCGTGTTGACATACAAAAAAATTTAATAATTTACCCCAAATATGAAATAATCAGGAAAGGACTTCTGTAAAATCTATTTTTAGGGTAATTTCTTATTTTTTTAGGACGATTTCGACAGCGCTGTGAAAGGTCCTCTTAGTTTTATATTTGTTTACCTTAGTTAAAATGTTATAACATGAAATTATATAAAGTCGCTTTGAATAGCAACAACATATTTTCACGAGGTAGACACAAGTTTGCTTTCCCCGGAGAGAATTGTTTCAGCAACGCTCTTGGGGATGGGGGGGCTTACTTTTATTTTGTGTCACTGTGCTTAAAATATTGTAAGAAAAAATATATACAGCGGCTTTTAATAGCAACAACATATGTTCACGGGGTTACCCAGAAAGGATGATTTCGGCAGTACTCTGGAGGCCTCCTGTTTGTCCTCGGAATGGATAGTTATGGTAGCACTCTAAAGACTTATGTTGGTGTTATTGTAATACATTTTAAAAATTCAGATTTTAAAACATTCAATTTGGGCCCTTAAATTAAAATTAATAAGATATACTCCTATACATTCACCGGAATGGAAACAATAGATTCACACAACTAACATATATTATTCCACCTACTACCCATCACCTGGCGAAAAATTCAATAAACATAATAACAGTACGTGTTTTGGTTATAAATTAATGAACAGCCCCCAAATAGTCAAATTATTTCTATTATTTATTCTTCATTGTTTACTTCGAAGTTCGGCTGGGTTCCAAACTATATTGTTTCTCAGCCATTATTTGTTTAAAATATATTGCGGGGATAATATTCGAGAAAAGTATAATTAAACTCTTCCACTCCCCCCTTCCCAAGCAAATTATTTCTCCCCCATCCCATCAAAACAAAAAAAAATGCTTTGTATATAAATTTCAGAAAGTCGAATAAAAATTTAATGTGGGGTTCAGGGATGGGCGCATGAGTTTCTTGGTTTACATAATTTTTACGAACAACGCCGAGGCACAGATCTCGCTTGTTTATTATAAATTTAAAAGTTATAAATCAGAAATTCGAAGGTAATTATGCGATTTAACTTTTAAATTTTCGTGAGACGTCAGAAAGATTTAAAATTAATAATAATCTTCAGTTGCTCAATTTTCACGGGTAATGAAAAACATAAATTAAACTATAATACTCCCGGGTAAAGCCAGATCGGAACAGCTAGTATATTGTATAGTAATGTGTTGTGCAACTGGTCATGAGAAGAATCAGGGCGTCCCCGGTGTTTTATCTTGTTGAGGGGTTTCTTGGTTTTTGTAAGACGGTTCTGTTGGCGGTGAGGAGTTGGCCCTTGCGATTCTTGTACAAAGAGTAGTGAAGATCCTTGTTCGGTGCTGTCTTCATAGTCGCCACTCCGTCGCGCATTTCTCTCGCCAAGGTCCGCATTGCCTTGCCTAGATCTTGCCATACCTTTGCTGCAGCTTTTCGACGAATGTTGTTATGCAAACACAGTCAGAACGCCTCTTATGATCCTGTCTGCTAAGTCAGTGCTTTCACATCTCCATTACAATTCTCCAGCTCAATTCTCACGGCCTTCAAGGTATTCAAGGAATACTGAACTAAAGCTAAGATTTCCGATTTTTTTTTTAATCCAACGCGAATCAACAGGTCATTCTCTTCCAATATTTCGGTGCTTTCCAGTTATTCATGGTCTCCACCTCTCAAACGCATCAATTGTACATAGAAACAGCTATCCGTTGCAATTTACTTTACCGCTATTAAACAGTGCAAATGGTACTTAAATGAAAGAATATTAAAAAGAATTAAATTTGTCTCGAACACCCTGTAGCTTTTGTCTATTAAACTATACCGGTCAATAAAATAGGGGAAAATTTACCTTTACTTTATATATAAAATCATACGTTTCCAAGTTGTATTAGTTAAAGTTATGCAATATCCACGACTAAACTCGAACACTGCACATTGACTCCACAGTTCGTGCTGGTAACTGCTACTCCATTCTAGCCCCTCCCTTTTATTATAGACATTCGTTTGTTCTTGTCGTTTTTTTGATAGCTTTTCGCACGACATTAATTTTGGTTCTTTAATTTTCATTCTTTGGGTGTTTCTTTCTTTTATATTCTTTTATTTGTTGTCTTGTTTTTAATGTGTTTTTTTTTTATTTGTTTTGTGTTCGGCTGTGTTGTTTTGTTTATTTTGTTGTCCATATTGTTTTTGTGTTTAATACAAACCAAATTATTGTCTTTGTTCTCCATTCCATTGCACGAGATTCTGTTTGCCCCTCTCGCTCGCTCCGCCTCGTCTCGCCATGAACGCTTCCATTATATCCACACGTAACAGGGTCCATCGGTACAGCTGGTAAATATTTAGCTTTTCAATTTAAAAATATCTTTGTTAAAGTCACCTCGAATGAATAACTGACATGTGTTAACACTAACAATAAATCTATTTTACAATTTTAGTCAAGCTTTACAAAATATAAGCATGCATATACGAGCGTATATCTATATCTATATATATATGAAGTTTGGTATGTGTATATGTTTATACATTTCTATATAGGATTCACTCCTAAACTAATTAACAGATCATTATGAATTATTGAATACAGCTACTAGGGGTAAGGATTGGCAATATAGGCTATATTTAGTTTTAATTAGTTTTAAGCAAAGGGAGCAAAAATGTGGTGAAAGCCCTTCGTAAAAATTTAGATACCTCCGATTTTTGTGAAATTTTAACAATATGTGTTATGTGAGGGGGTTTATCAAATCCATCAAATCCATCTACGTCAGTAGATGGATTTGATAAACCCCCTCTCCCTCTCTACTAATTTAGTTCATTAATGTTATTCTTTGATTCCAGTTGAAATCATTAGTAGTTATAAGTAACGACGGACAATAAATCGTATATGTAATCTGATATTCTGGAATTATAGGGGAATATCAGGGAGCGGTTATTGAAACATGATCTAAGGTTAAGATCGGAGTCTAACTCTTCCTGATGAGATCTCAGTTTATAATAACTGTTGATCGATAACATCGACATGCCAGTGTCGCAGATTTTGTACATGTCTGTGTAAATAAAAATAATCATATATAAAAGCTCTATTTGATATTGAGCCCTTTTTATAAACCCGGTCGAAATTCTTTGGATTACTACCTTGTGGATGTTTTACCTGGATTATTATATATATATATATATATATATATATATATATATATATATATATATATATATATATATATATATATGAGGAAGTTTAAAACATGCAATGAAATTTCAGAATAAATGGAATGGCTTTAGTCGATAAGTATGAAACAGATTAGTTGGATTAATAACACAAACATATTTCTAAAGCCAACCGATATTTCTGAAAGGCTAATGGTGTCATGAGAAGTTTATAGCAAGAAATGGTTGCGCAATCAACAATTGTACTTCTCCTGAGCCGACATTTCTTAAATTCAGTGGCAAGAAAAATCCCACACAACCGAAAGCAATGGTGGTAAAAACGGAGAATGACTGTTGCTATTTCTGAGTTTACTTTCTCCTAGACAAGTTGCCTTACCGAAGCTTGAAGGCCTATTCTATCTTACTATTTAGTCCATACATAGCAAACGGAAAGATTCACATATATATCAGACCGACTTAAAATCCATAACAGAATATGAACACTGCGCGCCAAGTCCACAACGTTGCGTTGGTAACCGTTACACAACCTCAATGCACATGCAGTAGAAGTTTATTTGGCAGTTTCGTAGAAAAACAAAAGATCGAGAAGACGAAAAGTGTTCTCGCCCTTTTTCTTGTTATTTTTCTTATTTTTCTTCTTCCTCTTCTTTCAACTTCTTTATCTTTACTCTCTTTTTTCTTCCTCTTATTTTTACTCATCATCTTTTTCTTCTGTATCTTCTTCTCTTTTCACCTTTCTTCATATTCTATTTTTCTTCCTTTTCTTTCACTTCCACCTTTCCTATATTTCTTTCTTTCTTTTTCTTCTTCTTCTTCTTCTTCTTCTTCTTCTTCCACTTCTTCTTCCTCTTCTTATTCTACATCTATGTCGTCTTCGTCTTCATCTTTTTCTTTTTCTTCATTTTCATTTCGGTCTTCTTCGTTTGTATATCTTTCTGTCAGTTCCACTCCTCAATACGACATTCATTATTAACTGTTGTCGTCCTTCCATAGTTTTTGTTTATGTTAGTATTTGCAATATTTTACAATTGTCGCTGTAATTTGGCAACGCCTCTGTCAACTTTCCTAATTCCTCTACCAAACACTGTCTGTCTGCCTATCTATCTTTCTATCATACCAACGCATTCGATTTAACCCCTCTATCTATCTTCCCCGTCCCTTCCTCTCCCCCCCCTCTCTCTCTCTCTCTTTCACATACTCTCTTTCACATACTCTCTCTTTATCTCTCTCTCTATCTATCTATCTATCCATCTATCTATCTCTCGTCTCTTCCCTCTCTCCCTCTCTTGCCCCTTCTATCTCTCTCTCTCTTTCTCTCTCTCTCTCTCTCTCTCTCTCTCTCTCTCTCTCTCTCTCTCTCTCTCTCGTCACTATCTGTCTATCCATTTTTTGTTGCTGTAAATTTAGTGTTTTATTTTTTTATTTCCCGTGATCAAAAAATAAAATTTCCATTTAAGGGCGTGGCAACCTTTTGTGTTAAGGTATTTTCTCTTGTTGTTTGTTTATTTTATTATTTCTTTGATTTCGTTATTATTTTAAATTATTTTACATCTGACAATACAGAGGTGAGATTTCATTGTATTTCTTTCTTTTTCGTGTGTGGTTTTTAAACCACTTTAAAAACCGATACGATCAAAGAGAGAGGCGGAAATAGAAAGTGGTTGTGTATGAGAGAGAAAGAGTTTGTTTGATTATGTGTGATACAGACACGGATGGAGAGTGTATGTGTAATGAAGAGACTATGGGGTAAGAATATATGCGTACGAGTGTGAGACAGATAAAGAGAGGGGGTTTGGTTGTCTGTCTTTGAGAGGAAATGGGTGTGCATATATGCGATAGATAGAGAAGAGGGTGGAGTGTTTAAGAAATACAGACAATTGAGAGAAAATATATACATGCCTGTGAGAGACAGATAGCGTGTGTATGTATGAAAGATAAGGGTGGGTAGACAGAGAAGACTGGAAACAGTGTGCGTGTGTGAGAGAGAAAAACAGAGAGCGGAAAAGAGAAAGAGTAATGTGTGTGTTTGTGTGTGTGTGTGTTTGAAAAGAGAGAAAGGTGGAGAAGAGAGTGTATTAGAGCTAGAGAGAGAAAGCATGACGAAACATAGATAGAAGGTTGGAAAAAGATAGATAGCGAAAGAAAGAGAGAGAGAGAGAGAGAGAGAGAGAGAACGTGTAGGAGCATAAAAGAATAAGAAAGGAGAAATGAAGATAGAGTGGGGAGATGGCCTGGGTATGTCAAGAGAATGAAAGCTGGTATACCGAGCAATAAAAAGATTATAAACTGATGGAATTGAAAATGGCGACCAATATCAAATGATGGGGATGGGAAAGCATGGAACAAAGTTTCATTGACTCAGCGGAAGAGTGTGAGGGGTGCTCGTTACTTGTAAGGGGTTCGATTTTAAAAATGACGATTGAGATGTTTATCTTTCCCGTAATTAAACCGTTGTCTCTGCTCATCCTCACACAATACATACATACATGCATACTTAGATTCATGATTTAATTTCTAACAATCAGATGATTCTATTGTTTCCCGATATCTTTCTAGTGAGAGTTCTTTCTAGAAAGACACCGGGTACTTACGGGAGTGACGAAAGTTGCCAACATCCTAAGTGAAAGTGTTTCTGTTAAACGAACTGGATTCGAACTTGGCACACCCAGATTTTAAGTCCGTACCGTTAACCTCTTAGCCACCCTCACCTCCCGGCTAGGAATAATTATATAAATAACGGCTGCAACTCGGGTCCGACTATTGCCATCGCCTGATATTCTTTATTAGACAAGGGTAGAGTGAATGTCTCTTTTTAACCCTGTCTGGTATAAATATGACAAGCATGCAGACTCCTTGTAAGGGGGCGGCTTCATTATTCTGGTGTACCGTCATGTGACGTTTGAGGCCATCAACTAAAGTACATTCTTTTCCACATATTCTGTATTTAGAAGCACAACTCTAACCAGAAGTAATTCGATGCATTTGTGACTTCTTTTGTAACTTTTAAGACCGGCATTTCTGCAATAACTACTACCACATTCATTACAGGTCAAATCAGTTTGAGATCCTACAAATTCTGGTCAAATGATGCCAGACGTCTTGTGTGCAGCTCTTTAGAGTTTCTCATGATTGATACCATTCTTTTCTAATGATGTTTTACTATTCTACACGGAATTCCTTCACAAAGAATAATAACCAAGGGGTAACTTCTCCCAGTCATTAACCTTGATATTTGCTTTCATCAAAGTCTTCTTTATGCAATCTTTATGAATCGTTTAAGATTTATGTGGTGGGCACTACCCTTCAGCTTACTCTCCACATAAAAGTTGTTTACAAATACGACCATCAGTCATTCTTACTACATTCTTACACAGCCAAAGTGTAAGTATACTAAAAAGTGTGACAGAAATAATAAACCAGTAGGTGTCTCTCTCATATATACAGGGTGGGGAAGTAAAATTTACAATATATTGAAAGACAATGTATGGCTAATTAGTGTATTTAAAGTCATGAGAATTTATTTGCCACAAGAAACTTCACGTAATAGAAAATGTTTTTATTCTATGTGCCTTCCTTCTTTCTCAATAACTGCCTTCGCACACTTCCCGAAACTTGCACATATGTTCCCCAAATATTCGGGAAACAACTTCTTCAATTCTTCTTTAATATTATCTTTAAGAGAGTTTACATTGCTGTGTGATTTTCTATTGGTAGCTTGTTCTAAAACGCCCAAAACAGCATAATCCAGAGGGTTTAGATCTGGGCTAAAAGGCGTCTATAAACATAATTCCCCAAAATTGCTAAAGTTGGATTTTCAGAAAGCTTGTATTTTTCTAGCTGTGTAGGCTGGAGCACCATCCTCTGTCCATACATAATTACCATCTAGGCAGTTTGATTTAATCCATGGCAATACCTGGTATCTCAGAGTCTTGTAGTAAGTATTTATACTGATTTATTCATCAGTTTTGTAAAATTTTATAAGTATTTTCGTTCCATCGGAACCACAACGGCAAAAGTCATAACTTGACCAGGATGTTTTGTTTTGAATGTCCCCCTTAATCTCGGCTGTCGATTTTGAAATAAATCTGTAGTCTCTGCGGTTCAGAACAACATCGACAGTGAAGATCTTTTCACCTAAGAAGATCGTTACAATGAAGGACTTTTTCTTGAACCATGTAATAATTTTGTTGCACCTTTGCAATCTCTTTTCCTTCATAGTTGTTGGTAACAAGTTTTTGGGTGTTTGGGTGTTTTGGTGTTTTTATGTTAGATTTCAACTTCAAATCATATTTTACTGCATTTCTAATGATCTTGTTGTCTACCTCAAGTTCAATTGCCATTTTTCTAATGGAGTTGGTTGGATCATTTAGGACTATTTTGTTTGAGAGCTTTAATAAAATCTTTGGTACATTTTTGTTGATTCCTCCACTTCCAGACTTTTTCTCATAATCATTCTATTATCGACAATCCAACTATTTGTGAAATCTCCTTTGGTGTGACGAGTGCATTCAGCAAATAATACACTCTTTGACGTTTGCTTGTTTTGTTACACATATGGGCAAAAGTTTCTGAAAAGGTAAGAATAATAGTGTTAGGTATGATTATGACATCAATATATGCTAGGTTTCAAATTTTGGCTTAGTGCCTGCTGAGTAAAAACAACTTAACGTTTATTGTAAATGTTACTTCCCCACCTTGTGTGTATATATATATATATATATATATATATATATAATTAAAAAATATTCATTATTAACATATGGAGCTAAGCGAAAATGACTATTATTCCTCCTTCTTTTCGCTTAGCTCCATTCTTCCTGGATTTCACCGACCGGGTTGGGTCACAAAAAAAACCTTCTGCCTGATGAGACCTCAGCTCTTTATAGCTGTAGATCGATAACATCGACATGCCAGTGTAGCAGACTTTGTACATGTTTGAATAAAAAACCATTCATATATATATATATATATATATATATATATATATATATATATATATATATATATATATATATATATATATAAAAATTTGAAATAATAATTGAAAATTCTTTTACTGATTCTGTAATCTTTGAACATTATTTTAAGCAAAGCAGCCTTTTTGGTAAACTAAAAGAATGTTGTTTTCTCCTCTGGAGAAGAATTTTATTATTCTGAAATTTCCGGAAATAAGTGAATCTTACAAACTCTTTACTGGATTTCTGAAATAAACAGATTTATATTCATTTATCAATAATCTTTGTTCTCGATATGTTTAACTATATATATGTTATAAAATTGTATTTATACAAACAGTATTAGCTACATATGTTTATACATGTTTAAGTTGCAACTTTATTTGAAGTCCAGCATCTTCAAGCCGTATTAAATTTACAAAATATCGAATGAATTACATTGTTGCAGAGAGTTTTTGGTGGTGGGAATAAGAGGGAAAGCCGCAGCTAAACATGTATGCACATATGTCGCTTATAATACAAATTTATACTGAAATACAGCTCTATCTGTTATTGAGCATTATCTTATAAACACTGTAGTTTCATTGGATTAAGATCTAGGAAACAACAACCATACAAGCAATATATATATATATATATATATATATATATATATATATATATATATATATATATATATATATATATATATATATATATATATATATATATATATGATAATAGCATGTACTTAGCTTTATATATATCTTCCCTCACTTTCCTTCTCTTCTTCTCCTTTATTTTTCTCTGGGCCGGTCTTACTGAAATAAGCTATTCCGGAAGAATAAATTCTCCCCTATCGCCTGTCAATTAAAACTGAAAATTGATCAGAGGATTTGTCACGAAAGTTTTGCTTGAAAAATGATTTGCTTTTAATGAAAACATTTTTTTAATTAATTTTTTTATTTTTTTTTATTTTGCTGCAAACACTGAATACAAAACGAATATCTAGAAAATGTATTATAATTCTAAAACGTCCATAAAATTTAGTTCTGTTTTAATGGATTAAAAAATATATTGTAAACGGCTTTGGGCACCCTTGAGCAAAGTGTTAGCACTACCCCTACCACCATGAAATACATACTTCCCAACCTTTCGAAAAAATAATTTCAGCCTGCTCTATATGGTGTGATCACAATTTAGGAGGTGTGTAGAGTGTAATTTCCTCTATTAGTTGCCATTACTCCCAAGTCACATCTAACTAGAAGTGGTAGTACTAGTCAGTCTCATCTGCGAGTCAAATTGAATATATAATTCACAGACTATTATGTTATAAAATATATCTCTATAAAATAATGTAATCTATACATATTTGAAGATATTGAAACATCTATCTCTCTTTCATATAAATATATAGAACCCTATTTGGCAGTCATACTCACCAGCTCACACAAACACATGCGCAACACCCTACAATACAGTAATTACTAATGTAACAACCCCACATGTCTCGTATGCTCATATATAAACACCACGCCCCTTTTTAGCATACCAAACATCAACATCAAACTTCAACCCCACACCTGACAAGCGACAGCCCCAGCATTATATATTATATTTACTGTTCTATTTATGATAACAGAAGTTATATCGGCGAAACTAAAACACCATTCTTAATCCTACTCGACAACCATAAAACATTTATCCGGCAAAAATATCGTATCACCACACTAGAAAGACATTATAACTTACCAAGACACACTAGACAACATCAAGTGTCTTCTAAAAGAATCGTGTGACCGGCAGAGCAATCATGCTCCACACTAATGATTCACGGTAAAGCGGATGAAACATCTGTATGTGGCTAATAATTTTATAATATTCATCGCAGTATTGTTTAGCCTCTTTAATACTAAGACGGGCGCTTTAAGGGAATTATTAAATTAGGCTGTCAACTTTAAATTTGTAATGCTAAGTTCTGACCAATGTGTCGTTGAACACTGTTGCTGACAGCCTTTTTATCTGTGTACCCTTACTTAGACATAAATAGATCTTAATTCTTTTCTTTCAACGTGGTTGGTTTGGTGACCGCATCGTTCTAGGTGTTTAATCTGGGGGTTCGAATCGTGTGACCGGCAGAGCAATCACTCTCCACACTTATGATTCCCGGTAAAAAGAATGGAACACATTTGTCTCTGGATAAGAATTTGTCTGTACGGAATTTCGAACGGAACTCTTTATTTAATCCACATAAAGGTACCAAGTAATAATCAGTTCTAAGTGGCAGTATTCTGGCGTTTGCAGGTTCAATCATTTAACCCTCAGTGCAGACGATACTAAGAATACAATGGAGAATTACTTAAGATTTCTACCCGGTCATGGCTGACTGAACAAGAGCAGATTCCCAAGATACATAAAGATTTCAGAGTTCGCCCAGATGAACCTAAAGAAGGTTGGAGGTTACATCGATCGAAACATGGTGGTAATAACACCAAAGATGATAATAGTAGTACGAATAATCCAAATACTTCAAAAGACAGGAATTTTCTATCGGATAATTTTCTAGACACGGATTGTTTACGTAAAAGAAGTGTTTATTTACCGGTAAGTAAGTAAGTGTTGTCAAATTGAATTATTGAACGACAATATTTATATAGAAACATAAAGATCAATTAAGAATTTGGATTTGTGCTTGTTGAAACAAATTCCATTTCATATAATTGAAACATTCTGAATTGAACCAAAGAAGAAAAGCAGCAATGAAGTCAGTCAGAGAAATAAATAAAAATGAAGTAAAAAAAAAAATAGATTCCGGAATAAGACCTGAAACGAAATTTAAATCTCAACCATAACTATTTTCAGTTAGATTGGCCATCATCCATCTTTTCATTAGGGAACACAAAACGCGGAGCACAAAAACCGGAAATGAGGTTTCCATTAACTTCCGGTGGCTCTGGCGCTGTTTCCGGTTCCGGAAGTAAAAACACCGAAACATGCCATCTACTTAAGTCGGTTATCCACGATTATTCAACCAACCATCGTCTTACAAGTTTAAAAGAAAGAAAGAATCGCCATCTTGCATTCCTTTTCTTTTGTTTACTTTTCGTTTTCAATCGGTTACATTTGTTTTTAACTAAAGTTGGTATTAATTAAAATTCTAGTCAGTTTTCGACATGGCTTTTGGCAAAAAAGTTCAAAGATTTTTTTTTTCAAAAGAATGACTGCATAAAAGAGTCGAACTATTTTTGAACTTGATACTGGTGCCTTTCAGCTCTGATATTGTCTTGTTAATTTAGTAAAATAATAAATTTACAGGGACATTGTTAGGGTATTAAATGTCTTTTGTCATTAGAAGTTTAAATGCTATTACAGATTAAAATAAGAGATCTCCAATGAGGCATAATCTAACATATAAAATTATCTTGTCAGATCCAAATCGCATTCAACTGACAAATAAAATATGTTTTTAAAAATGCGGGGATAATTTTCCAACAGAAGGACAAGTCAGTATTTCCTATTTCGTCTTATGTTATATACACCAGCACCCCGGCGAAAATGGGGTTAAGGATGTCACATCGTTAGTAAATAAATACACATGAACCAATATTCTGTAATGAAAAGACAATTTCTAAACGTGACAATCAACTGACGGACGGACGGACGGACGTATCTACAATACAACGCGTTTCGCGATGAAAATGCTAAATGCTATTTCAAACTTAAACGTGACAGAACGACGGACAAACGAACCGATGGACGGACAGAGCTTTGTATAGAAATATTTGGGGATAACGTACAGAATAGTTAACTGTCGAGAACTCGTAAACAAAAAATAAAAACAACAAATAATTTATAGCAAACGCAGGCATTGAAAGAAATTTTCCCATTCAAAAATTCTACAGCAAGCCACACTCTCCACAATGGTTCACCTCGAACTATGTAGCTGCTATTGCTCAGAAGCAGCAAGTACTCCGACAATTCAACCTCCATAAGTCAACTACAAATAGACAGAAACTTATAGTGTCAAGAAATCATTGTAAGACTGTAATAAATTAAGCAAAGAGAAGGTATACAGACATGACGAAAAAACGCATTCAGTCACAATAACTAGGTACTCGTGGTATCTGGAAAATCTTCAATAGTGTGGTAAACAATGGGCAATCAACAATTCCCCCGCTATCCAACCACAATGATGTCGTTTGCACGGCAACTGATAAGGCTGAAGTACTTGCCCAACGTTTTGCCCTTAACTCCAATTTAGACTACGCAAACCACTCCCTCCCAAATTTTCCATTGCAGACTAAAGCATCACTTGATAATCTGACCATCACCTCATCTCATGTCCCAGACATCATCAAACACCTTTAAACCTCCAGAGCATGTGTGCCTGATCTCATACTTGTAATAGTAATAAAGAAAAACTCTGCTGAACTGGCCTCTCCAAACTCTACAACAATTGCCTTGCTGAATCTTGCTTCCCAGATGCCTGAAAAATTACCTCTGTGGTACCAGTCTTCAAGAATTCTGGAGATAGAACTGACCCTCAGAATGATCGCTCCATCAGTCTACTCCCGCTCTTCGCTAAAATCTTTGTAATCCTTAATCAATCTAGAGATAATCCGTCACCTCGTTAATGCTAAACTTCTTTCTGACCATCAGTGTGAACGCATATATCATACACTGGACAAGGCAGGTGAAGCTAGGATGGTAGCGCTTGATATATCCAAAGCCCTTCAAAAAGTATGGCATAAAAGTATTCTCATAACAATTAATTCGTATGGTATTACTGAACGAATATTTAATATAATTAGATCCTTCCTATCGAAAAAAAAAGATCCAGGTTGTTCTCGATTGCCGTTCATCCAAACAACATGATATAAATGCAGGTGTACCCCATGAATCGATCCTTGGACTTTTATTGTGCCTGATTTTCATAAACGACCTCCCTGATGAGATTGTGTCTGAGATGGGTATATTTCTTGACGACACCACGCTTTACTCTCGTCATGTGGGTAAAACGGATGCGCACTTATCCGAGGCAATGGCTGAATCCTTAGAAAGTGACTTCCAGTCTGTAGTAGAATGGGGTCATAAATGGATGGTAACATTCAATGCTGCTAAGACAAAGCTCCTTCTCTTCAACAACTACAAGAAACCTCTTCAACCACCGATTGTCATAACAAATAACACCCTGCCTGAGAGTCCAACGGTCAAAATTACTGGCCTAACTTTCACATGTAACATGAATTGAAACAAATATATTGAAGACATTGCCAAGACTGCTGCAGTAGTATGATTCTGAGGTTGGGTGTAGATATGATTAGTCAAATCCATAAGGTTACTTAGGTATGATTGACTAATATGTAGGAGTAAATGGCGGTGATGCAGTGGTTCCCGGCGCATATTGTGGACCCGGTGTCGTGGCATCGTTTTACTTATAAGTTAGAGAAATTAAGAATCCATGAGTCCTTCCTCCAGCTCTTGGTTAAAGAGTAGGACAGACTAGACTCGCAAGCCTTGGTAAGGCAACTCGTCTAGTGGAAGGAAAACTCAGAAATTGCACGAGTTGTGGTTGTTTTAAGGTCTATTGCTCCTATCGGTCTCCTTGTAAAACTGTCATAAAAAAGCAGAATTGATTGGAGCCATGGTTGCAAAGAGAACACAAATGATCTAAAATATGAGTGATCGCCAACCGGTGGTTGATGGACCACTCGTGGTCCGTACTTGATTTTGGATGGTTCACAAAAAAGAAATTTAAGCATGAATGAACAAGAACATAAGTCAGTTGTGAGGCTGCATACCCCAGCCTGGCAATGTAAGGATGAGTCAAAGTCTTATCTGGGCCTAACGTTATTGTATGAATAATCCTGACGTTATGCCATGGAAACTTTGATAAATCAAAAAATATTTATCTGATAAGGCTGACATTTTGTGTGATCGTTACTGTTATCAAAGAACATCAGATCCATACATTAAATTTGGAAACATGAGCAGTTTAAATTCCGTCTAAATTTTGATCGTTACCGAACTGTTCAAAATGAAAGTCAATGCCATATAAGACGCGAGACTTGGTTGGTTACAATATAGGCCAAGAGGCGAGTCTCTATACTGAACAGAACCGAAGTTATCGCTAAAATTGTGACTAGCACCTTTTTCGTGATATTAACATTTACCTTTGACCTAGATATCCAATAATTAAATCAGTTCTAAGTTAATCTATGATTTATATTTTGAATATGTTTGGTGACGATTGATGAAGCGATGTGGACGCTAAGCTGTACACAAACAAACAAGCAGTTACAAACTTAACTGAAAACATAAAATCTACCTTGCGGAGATAAAAACAAAGGCTGATCGATCTATCTCGCGACGGTAGTCTCAAAGCTAAATTCCAATCGTTATTAAACAACGATACATTAAATTAATATTTCGATTCTTTTATTCAGTAAAATCAATATTTTATTAAGTTCACTCCGACGAAGTTTCTACTAAATAAAGAAGCGAATTGTTAATCCACTGCATGGTTGTTTGGTGTGAGTTTGTCTTTTGAATTTTGCGATTTGTCATTTTTCTATTTTATTTCATCTATATATATATATATATATATATATATATATATATATATATATATATAGAGAGAGAGAGAGAGAGAGAGAGAGAGAGAGAGAGAGAGAGAGAGAGAGAGGAGGGAGAAAGAAAGAAAGAAAAAGAGAGAGATGGAGAGAGATAAATATATTCAGACTAAGATAGATAGATAGATAGATAGATAGATAGATAGATAGATAGATAGATAGATAGATAGATAGATAGATAGATAGATAGACGGACACGCCTATTTCAGCCTGAGGAATGAAAAGTATACAATCGAAGAAGCCAAATTTTAATTTCCGGTATTGATTATGGCTTTGGGTAGTAGAAACGGAACATACAAATCTTGCGTCAGAAACGAGCCAAAAAATCAAAAGTATATCATGCTTTCACCTCATTCCTCTCTCTGTATGTTTCTCTATCCTACACGCACACACAAATACATATATATATATATATATATATATATATATATATATATATATATATATATATATATATATATATATATATATATATATATATATATATATATCCGAGACAATGTCTGTGTCCTTAGCAAGTGACCTCCAGTCTATAGTAGAATAGTGGAATGAGGTCATAAATTGATGGTATGATTTGATTCTGCAAAAACAAAGTCTCTTTCATTCACTTACTACAAGAAACCTCTTATACCACCGATTTCCATGGCAAATAACACCCTACCTGAGAGTTCAACCTTCAAACTCTTCGGCCTAACATTCACATGTAACATGAATTGGAACAAATATATTGAAGACATTGCCAAGGCTGCTGCAAAGAAAGTGGGGTCCCTCTACCGTGCTAGTAAAATTCTCACACCTGACATTATCCTATATCTCTACAAATCCACCATTCGTCCATGCCACATCAAGGATGGTACATCATCTACTCGTCTCTACCTCTTAGACAATTTCTAAAATAGTTTCGCTAACCTAATAGGTCACTTACTATCCACCAAGCTCCAACCCCTGTCCCATCGCCGCAATGTTGCATCTTTGTGCCTGTTTTACATTCTTTATGTGTAATATAACACCCCAGATATATTGCGCATACTACAACCACCACTACATCATCCTTAACAACCCCAATACAATCTAACCGCATCCACCACAGATTAAACATTAATCAATAGATACCCCATCTCTTTTTAACTTTTCTAACATGGTAAATACATGAATCGCACTAATTTAACACCTAGAAATATAACTATCAAATCCCAAAGAATTAAAGGAATTATAGATGTTTAAGACCTAACCCCCGCCTCACACAAACCCTATAATAGATTCATAAAACTTATTAGATAAAGCCAACAGAATTAACTAAATACATAAACACAGCACAAATGCATATGATAATGCTAGTTAAAACATTAGATACCCCTAGATGAACCCTTTCACTGACAAAATATATCCTCCATCAAAGTCAAGCCATTACATAACAATTAACCCACCACGACTCCTATATATATATATATATATATATATATATATATATATATATATATATATATATATATATATATATATATATGATAAAATATGAGACTAAAAGTATATTTTAGATAATTGAACCTAGTGAAATGGTGTACGCTCAATATACGAGATAGAGCAATGATAAAGATAAATGAAGGAAGAGAGATAAAGATGTTCGGATAACAAATCTTTTTCATCTTCGATTGTTCAATGCAAGGTGTACTCGATAAAAACATGTTTATTTTTCTTTCCTTAAAACCTGAATTTCAAACCATATCTACTCCTTCAAACACAATAACAACAATGCCACTGGCACCTCTCTATCCAATCTAATAAAAATCCTTAACAGTAAAAACACTCCCTACTCCCTACATTGGTCAATATTAAAAAGGTCTAAATCCTACACTCCAGGATCCGCTTTCTGTCAACTATGTGCATTAGAAGCATTTATGATGGCTACAGCATACAACAAAAATCTAAAATATTATTAACTGTAAAAACAAACTCATCTCAAATTGCAGGCACAAACGAAAATTTAAATATATCAATTTACTTACTCCCTCCGACCCCCTCCTTCCAGCCAACAACGCCCTCTAACATTTGACTAATTCTTCAATTTTATAATTTATTACATTTTTTAACTCTTCACTTTTCCAACTATACAACTAATCATCCCTATAACATAGCGTTTCCTCCACTGTGCACCTAATAACTTTATTAACCCAGAATTCTTAACATAAATTGAGAACTAACATTACTCTTCTCCACTCCACTAATCCTTAATCTCCCCCTCTCCAACACTCTAATTCTTATACCCTTTTTCAATTACTAGCTACCCCCTTACATACTTATCCATTTCTTCTCTTTTCTCCCTTTTGCCTACAATCCATCGACGCTCTAGACGCAGCACTCTACCGATTATTCTTTTCTCATAAATTCCATAACTGTCACCTTTAAACTGTGCTTCCCGGTTACTCTTATAATGGCTCATTTATCCCCCCCCCCTTAAAGCTATCTACAATTTTAATACTCAATGTCATCACTTCGGTTACATAATCAACCCAATCCCACCCCATAACCCTTATACTAGAACTAACTTGTTGCTGTTCCCAATCCTAACTTCAGTAATATATTAAAGTATCTTATTTAGTCATGCATCTAATATTTAACTAACTGGGAAATCTATCAATTCTTTAAACATTAAACTCTGAAATGCTGTAAATGTCCGGATAATTACATCTTAAACACGTAATTCCAGATGTGCAATCGTCTGAGCCCTAATTCCCAATTTGAACCCTTTTAAACTTTCTGAATTATATATAATTTAGTCTAAAAAATCTGTTTAAGTACGGGGATATCCCCCCGAACTGTTTACTTACTGCCCAGAACGCTACTGTATAAGCTTCTTGAAATCCCACCCCAACTCCTAACTGAAGCAAGTCTAGCAAATAAATTGGCAGTAATTACTTTATATTGTTGCTTACTATCGATGAGCTGTAACTAAACAAGCCCCCTAACCTAACCTACTGCCAGCATCAGTCATAGTTCCACCCACATAACCCTCTCATCCCACTCCTCTAATTTCACACTCTCTTCCAACATTTTACTGGTTTCGTCTTCGACCAGAAAATTATCTCTCATTCCTTAGATTCGATCGAAGTAACTACGAACACTTCTCATCGGCCTGCTTGAAATATATATAACATTTTAAACTCAACTCCTTAAAAATTATTTTCATTCGCGGTCCACGGAAGTATTTTAAAATGGCCCTAATTCTCAAAATGATATCCTAATAAGTGCTTTTTATCTACGGTTGAACGGAACATCATTCTATTGGATTTACTACATTTTGAACACCCTTAACTCAGTCTCCACGAAATACCTTTTACATCTTTAAATCTTTCGTCACCGGATATTTTGTCAACAGACATTCACCAACTGGACAGACTCTACATTTTGATAACCTTTTTATACACACACTTTTACTTTCCATTACTTTATATTGCATTTTAAATTTTTCAAATTTTGAATTTTAAAGTTGTTTTGTCGGATTTTCAAAGTCAGACCCAAATAACAACCCGTCTGATATATCGTTACTTGATTCGGATTACCTTAGTTTTACGTTTTTCCTTCCACTATGTTATTGGAATGAATATATTTTATTTTACTTCGGTGTTTTTTTAAAATACTTATTCCAGTTAAGAAAACTGTTAAAGTTGAAACATCTTCCTTACTCAACTAAGCAGATTGAAAGGAATTTATCATGTGGTATTATAATCTTTGCCATTATTGAGAACTTTAAAATATATAATTAAATTATGCTATGTTTCTGAATTTTTTAGGTGAGGATTGATAATTCGTATAATTTGGATTATTCGGACTACTGTTTTCATCTTGAGTGTTATACTCACAACGTTGTCGCCGCTGTAACCTCTAGCCCTTTTCATGTGTATCTTTTCGAACTCAAGAATATTTCTGCCGAACTTGGGAATCTGGACGGAATTTCTAACGTAATCCTTTATTTAATCCACGAGTGTAGCATGATTTCCTTCCGTCAGCCATGACTGGGAGAAGTCTTCAGTAATTTGCAATTCCTCGTATCGCCCGCACCGATTGAACTTTCAACCTTCAGATGACTACCACTTAGAACTGAATTTAATTTAGTACTATATCCACTACGCCACAGTTCATTGCGGACCGTCATCGTCAAGTCAGATCCTGTGACTAATTGAAATTAAACGTGTGTCTTCCATTTACATATTTTTTTATCATAGTAAATGCGTTTTCTACTCTTGTAGAATTAACTTATTTTAACTTTCGTATTCTTTTTCATGTTTTTTTTTCTACAATGTGAAAACTGAAGTCCTCTATTGTAACATCTATGACATTTATTATTTTTAATGGGCACTTTTTATGTAAGTGTATTTTTTCGCATCAACAAAGATTAATTTTCAAAACAAAACATTTTATCGTGTTTTTTTTTTGTGAGACTGAATATATTTAAGATATGTTTTTCCTCCATTTTTGGAGTATCATGTCGTAAATTTATTATTCGTTGACATTCTTTGGCAATATTTTGTAATGTCCGCTACGAATACTGTCAACGTGTGTTAAAAGGTGACCTCCTTTCACCAAAATATATTGTTGATAGCAAAATGATTTCCAGAAATGAAATATCTCCGGGAATTTTTGATAGCATGTAATCAGCATACATTTCATGTTCAATGGCTCCTAATTTGCTTAGCAGTAATCACGAACTTTTTCTCGTCTGGCCATGTAGAACAATCTTTTTAAAGGTATCCTCGTATCTTCGAAAATATACTGCAAATGAGACCTTTCCTTCTGGACTGTATCTAAATTCTCCAATTGAGTTGATTACAGAATTTTGAGAAAAAAGTTCCTTGGTCGTTTTCTCTTGGGATTTTTTCTACACGCTTTGAAAAATCATTTCTCCAACTTCTTTTGTGTCTTTGTTCGTAATTTTGTTCATAAGTCAATAAAAAAAATTATTCGTTAATAACCTGTTGTATCGTAGTCCGGCAGTTAATCAGTAATAAATTCACTCAAAATTCAAGGTTTGAAATCAACTATATTTTTAATTTCTGAGTAAACTATGTACACTATGTATAGTTCTTTCGGACTAGTTAATTGACAATAAGTATCATCATCTATTGAGAATTGTCTTACTTGGTTTGCAATCCCCCTGTTTCGTCGCATGGTAGCCAGTAGATGTTTCATAGATTTATAATGCGATTCATGTAACCTCATTGTGTGGGGTTGCTTTGTAATAGTATTCCATTACTAGCCTATTTTATTTGTAGTCCATTTCATCTTTCGGATTGTTTTCCATTTGTGGCATTGCTCATGTCTAACTAGATGTATTTTGTCTGTGATATTCTGATACCTGAAATTAGGGGGGATCATTATTCGCGAAATTTCGATCGAATCTTCTATGTTGTCCATCGAGGTGGCATCTTCCGATCATGACATTCAAATCATGACGTCTGTTTCAGACGGCAAACATACCAGTCGATGATACGTCCTAAACAATCAGTCAAGCAGAGTGGGTCATTTTGACGACGGATGTCCTTGCTCTGTCGAGCTATGGTTCTGTGCAGTCTTAGGAAGCTCATTTCCAGGCTTTACCTTCTTGCGCACTGAGAAGGGGTTAGTTTTTTGTTAATCGCCTGAGGCGCCAGTACCGGGGAATGTCGACAAAACTGATTAGTCATTTTTATGGGCCAGGTGCACCTCCATTTGCGTGCTGGCTTTTCAATTTCAAAATTCCGACCTTGTATCACATCTTCGCAGCGAGGGAGGGAGGTAAATACCATGACAAATCTTTCTTCTGAATTCCACGGCTTTTTTCTCTCCTAAATAACTCTACACACTTTCTCTCTCAGTCTCTCTTTCTCTTCTGCTCTTTCTTTTATACTGCATTTCTCTTCCTTTTTAATTGATTTTCTGTCTCTTTCTCTCTCAGTATCTGGCTCTTTTTCTTTTGTTTTCTTTCTCACCCTCTCTTTTCTCGTTTCTTTCCTTCCTTCCCAATATATTTCTTCGTTTTTATCATGTGCTCTATCTTCCTCTATCTTCTAATCTATTTCTATGTCTCTATACATCTCTCCCTCTCTCTCTCTCTCTCTCTATATATATATATATATATATATATATGTGTGTCTTTCTATATCTCTCTCAGTCTCTCTATATATCTAAGTCTCTATCTCTTTTTCTCTCTACCTCCTTTTGCTCTATCTCCCTTTTTCCTCTCTCGTTATCTCTCTCTCTTTCGCTATCTCTCTCTTTCGCCTTTAAACAAGCACATTCAAATGTCTGCTTCTTTGTTTATCATATTGTATCGCATTTGTGACCCATTATGTTCCAAGTAAGTAAACGTAGAGCAGTGGAATTGACAAATAAAAACATTAAATGCCACTTAATTCATTATTTTCTTCCAACTTTCCTTTTATGCTGATTTCAATGAGCTCTTTATATCGAAACAAAGGAACAATAAACGATTCACTTGAAGTTTCATTTTAAATGATATTATCTATGGTGGTTGTCAACTCGTTAAACAAGCAACTCAAAATATTCAGAGGCCAGAAATACCCATTCTAATATTCTAAACATTTGAAGCTTGCACTACATTGTAGCGATTTAAACAAACAATGTTCAAATAAAATGACGCTTCTATTTAACCCATATATATACACACACACACACACATATATATATATATATATATATATATATATATATATATATATATATATATATATATATATATATATATATATATAGTAAGCAATGAAAATATATATGGCAATCAAGCTACACAGAGGCTCCCATGTTTCACCCCAAGGGGGGATCGTCAGGCTAAATGCATGGAGTTATTTTTGTCAGGTGTTTTATATACATGGCTTGCTAGTTAACCAATCAGATTCTTTGTTGTTCCCTCAGCCAATTTGGGCTTCCCTCGAACAAAGGCATTGTTGGTGACGCTCCTATTTTTGTTAACAATGGATTTTCCTATATCCTGTTTCCTTTGTTTTGTCAATACAGTGGGCGAATTTATTTTAACACGTGGTTTCTTGTATTTCTATTTTAGGTTTTTAATTTTTAACTAATTCAGTTTTTTATTTATTTATTTATTTTATTTTTTATATATCATCCTAAGGTAAATTTATTTCTGTGTAAACAGCTGTTTGCTATTTCACTTCTAGAGTTTAATAGGTTTCGGGGATCTTTAAAATTTAGGATTTCGTATTTTCCATTCAGGCATAATCTACACGGGTCGAAGTACTAATATATATATATATATATATATATATATATATATATATATATATATATATATATATATAGTAAGGAAGTTAACATCTTTGAAGCACGGATTATAATGTATTAAAGTGAAATATTTTGAAAATCAACAATCGTGCAATTTTAAATGAAAAATTCATTTATGTAATTTTTTTTGCAAGCTTTCGTTGTAGAACAACCTGGTCAGGCGAGACCGTCTTATAGTTTTTTTCTTTTTTTTCTTCCTCCTCATTTTCATGGTAATAACCCTGAGGGGTCGAATCACGACACGAGCAGAAAGACGTCAAGTTCTTAAGACGTTAGGAAAGTGTAGTCCTGGCGATGTTATGCGCAAATTGGCGCTTTTTTTAAGTAAGGAAATTAACATCTTTGAAGCACGGATTAGAATGTATTAAAGTGAAATATTTTGAAAATCAACAATCGTGCAATTTTAAATGAAAAATTCATTTATTTAATTTTTTGCTAGCTTTCGTTGTAGAACAACCTTAAGGGTCTACCTCATATTTGAAAAAGTGTTAAACTGGATGTGGTGCCGATTAGTAGAAATTTAAATACAATAATCTTCCAAGGACATTCCCGGATGTTCAAAACCGATCGATCCTAACATGATCGCCGTTTTCGAAAGGACAAATTTTGACAGTTTCTTTACATACGTTCAGTGCATCTCGTTTCATATTATTCTGAGTAATTGTTTGCTGTGGACTATGTTATTTCTTAATTTTGTGTGCCTGTGTATTTTATAGTGTTTATCATTTTGTTTTTATTTTTATATATTGTTTTTTTTTACATATATAGGTAGGGAGAAAATTGACTCACCCCACAATCAACACATTTTGTTCTTTCTATTACGTATATTTTGTCTAAATATCTGTATATATCTACTCTTATATGTATGCATCTGTGGCTGTGGATATATGTGTGTACATAAATACATTTAACTGTCCGTGTGTATCTAAATACTGTTGTTCTTCTTTCTAATTATTTTTATTTTTATAGTTTGTTTTATTATTGATGTTAATGTTACATTTTATCCTCTCACTAATACCAATTATTCTGATCACTATCATTCTTTGTCAATATTTTTTAAATTGCTATTATGTAATTTTTAGAATCATTTTATTTTTAATTTTTTATAAAAATTTCTTTCTTAACCAGGTTGTTTCAATAAGGTATTTATAGAAATGGTTCTTACTATTTTAATAGATTTACTCCATATATATTCTTTCTTTCTACTTTATAGCTACTTTGCATAGTATGTCTCCTTTAACCATATATTTTATAATTCCTTGCTGCTTTATATCTTTATTATCGATATCTTCTCATGTATCCAATATTCCCTTTAAAGTTAAAATTCATAAAATTTCTTATTCTCCTCCGGTTCTTATATAGGTGAATTAAATTCAGCCACCTATCAAAACTATTTATAGTTTTAAATATACCTAATTATAATAGGGCTCTTCTTAGGAATATAATTATATTTTCAAGCTATACCATTTTTGCTAGATAATTCCGGACTTATTCTCTATGTTCTAATTATTTCAAATTCTATTAATCTAAAATAATTCACTCTAAAAAAACTGTTATGAATAAAACACATTAAATTAACTCTAGCTTATTCTATTTCTCATTTTCATCTTTCTCATTTATTAATTTTTTCCTCTTCATCAATTTTCTAACTAACTGTATTATTTAATTGTTCCCATCCTTTTGTATTATTTCGAACTACTATTATTATTGACTTTCATCTACCAGTAATAATAATTATTAGTATCATCTTACTACTCTATCTCCCAATATAGCCATCTCATATATCAAATCTAACTTCACACCATTTTAATTTTATTTAATCTCCTTTCATGATATCTGTTGTGAAGTAGTCCAACAGTAAAAAGAAGAAGTCAAGTCGATGGTTGGGTTAAGATAACAAGTGTATTAACATAAAAGGTACAAGGTAAGGAAACTGACTGGCACTTGGCTAGACAGTTACAAGTCTGTCCTTTTTCTCTCTGCCGTGACTCTGGTGACTCGCACTATTTATAGTGAGAACCGGTGTAGTTTCTCTTCTGTTAGAACGGCCGGTGTAACACCCCCCCCCCTTTGAAAATATCCCATCTGGGGATTAATAACGTTTTTGTTTGGGAATCACCATCATCAACTCAGTTGATTTCCGTTTTCTTTTTTATCTCCTAATCTCAGGAGCAGTCTCTGGTATGGGCACCTGAAAAGTATCAAACACTGTGTCCATGATGTCCTCCTCGGGCGATCTGGTCACCTCACTGTTCGAGTATCTTTTCCGGATTTGGTTAGTGTGACCTTTGTGCACGAAATCTGGTCCCCTAATCATATAGACCATGTTACCTATTTGTTTATCCACAGTGCCGGACTCCCAGAAAGTCCTATTGTTTCTGTAAATCTTATAAAAATGTATTTCGCCAACTTTATACCGTTTTTTCGTTATCGTTTGCCCTAGCCTTGTTTGGTAACAACTTGTGGAAAATCGATCTAACCTTGCGTCCGAACATGACCTCAGCAGGTGTCTTCGACGTTTCGATGTTTGCATTCGGAGTGACTCTGTAAACTTGCAGAAACTGTTGGATTGACTTATGCGTCGGTGATCCACTAGCTTTTTTCAGAGCTCTCTTGAATGTGTCAACGAATCTCTCCGCTGTCCATTGCTTCTTGGATGGTATGGAGGGGTTGTTATGTGCTGGATGAGATGATCCTCGCAAAGGTGTTTAAATTCAGTAGACATGAATTGAGTACCATTGTCAGTGACAATGCAGTCTACTACTCCAAACCTAGTGAATAGTTCGTATAGGAAGTTGATAGCTGCATCGGATGTGGAGTTCTTGCATTTTAGTACTTCCGGACACTTAGCTAGGCTGTCTACAACAATGAGATAGTAGAACCCATCCAGTGATCCCGCAAAGTCTAAGTGAATTCTAGACCAAGGTCGGTCCGGTTTGGTCCACGATCCGAATTGAGTCGTAGGAGCTTTAATAGCTAAGGCGCATCCTCTACACTCCCTGACTTTTTCTTCGATATGCTTATCCATGTTTGTCCAGTAAACGAAAGAGAGGATAAGGCTTTTCATTCTCGATATGCCTGGATGTCCTACATGGAATTCCTTGAGCATTCTTTTCTGTAATTACAACCCTGTCGCTATATAACAGAACGTTGTCGCAAATTGAATAAATTCCCTCATCTAGTTGGTTATTGTTGATTTTTTCTTTCGTGCTTATGATAAATTCGTCCACCTCTGCCTTACTCTTAATCTCATCAAGCGTTACTGGAAGTTCTTTTATTGTGTCACATAACGTATTTTTTACTTCAGATTTCGCTTGAATGGCTGCTATCACCATATTCTCCAATGGTTCTGACTGCTTAGGTAACCCGTCTGCATGACCAAATTTTTTAGATGGTACATACTCCATTTGAAAATTGTAGTTCAGAAGAATGGTACCCCATTTTTGGAGTCTATTCGCAGTGTGTTGTGGTAGTCCCTTTTTCGATCCGAAAATCGTTAATAAGGGTTTGTGGTCTGTTTATAACAGAAATTGTCTACCGTACAGGAAACGATGAAATTTCTTTACCGCGAATATAATGCTTAGAGCTTTCTCAATTTGAGAGTATTTGTTTTCGGCTGATAGAAGTGTCCGGAATGCATGGGCTATGGGTTTTAATTTTCCATCATCTATTTTGTGCAATATGCATGCTCCTATGCCAAAGTTGCTGGCATCGCTTGCAACTACAATGTCACACTTGGGATTATAATGTGTCAGAAACAAGTCAGACGTTGATATATCTTTAATTTTCTGAAACGCTTCTTCGCACTCTTGCGTCCAGACCCATTTTTGGTCCTTCTTTAACAGTTCATTTAAGGATGATCTTAGTTTATGCATGTTTGGTACGAACACATTGTAGTAATTCGCTAACCCTAAGAAGCTTTGTAGAGACGCAATATTTTCTGGAGCAGGCATGTTCCTTATCGCCATTGCCCTATCTAGGTCTGGCCTTCTTCCTTGTTCATCGATGATTTGCCCTAAGTATTTTATTTTTTCCATGAAAAAAGTACATTTCTCATCTTTGAGTTTAAACCCATAATCCTGGATTTTTTTTAATACTTGGTTTACATGAGTCTTGTGTTGTTCTTTGCTAACGCTATTCATTAACACATCGTCCAGGTACCCTACTGCGAAATCCATCCCATTTAACATCATGTCCATAATTTGTTGAAAAATCGCAGGGGCGACCTTGACCCCAAAAGGAAGTCGGTTAAATTTGTATAATCCCTTATGGGTATTGATGCATAGCAGTTTTGAACACTCCTCATCGACAGGGATTTGAAGACAAGCGTCGCTGAGGTCGATTTTAGAATAATATTTTCCTCCACTCAGTTTCGCAAATATTTCTTCAGGGCTCGGAAGAGGGTAATGGTGATCTTTTAATGTCTTGTTCAAGCCTGTGGAGAAGTCGGCACAAACCCGAATCTCCTTGTTCTTTTTCTTAACATAAACTGTAGGTGAAGCCCACTCACTGTGATCAATTTTTGAAATGACACCCATGTTCTCGAGTCTTTCTAATTCACCGTCTATTTGCTCTATAGCAGCGTATGGAACATTTCTTTTCTTTCTGAACACAGGCAGTACATTTGTTTTGACTTCAAACTTTGCTACCGCTTTCGTAACCCTTCCAAGACCGCCTGAAAATACGTCTGGAAAATCCCCTTTTAATTCCCTCTTGAGTTTTTCTGCCTCCACATTCGAATCCTCAACCTTTTGGCAAAAGGAGCTTAAAGGCAGATCCCATAGTCTCAACTTTTCAACTAGATCAGTTCCGAAAAGGTTATTCGATTTTCGCATAACAAAAATTTTGGCTTTTTCGGTCTTATTCTGGAAAGAAATATTCGTCAATAATTCCCCTTCGAAGGTTATTTTTTCACCACAGACGCTTCTTGTCGTTTTTTGTGATTTTATCATAGTGGGTTTCCCAAGCTTCTTCCATGTCTGTACATTAATGATGGAAATGTCAGACCCACTATCAAGCTGTGTCTTACTTTTTTTAAGCATTTTGACCTGTACATATTTCCGGATATTTTGTTCGTCAGGTTCAATTTTTGTCAGTTTAATGGCTGTCTTTCTACCAGATGTTTTCCTACAACGTGATGCCTTATGTCCTTTCTGGTGGCATTTGTCACATTGTTTGAATATGTAGGGACACTCATTGTACCAATGGTTATCTCCACACCTCCAACACGGTCCAGGTTGATTTTTCCCATGTTTTTTCTCTGGTTATTCATTGAAGTCAATTTTTTCTTCTGATGGATCTTTTTAATGTGCGACACTCCGTTTTCCTCTATGTCACGACTGTCCTGTTTCAACGCAATAAAACGTTCACAGTTTTCCGCTAAGTTTTGTATTGTTAGAAATGGCTCACTTTTGAGTTTATTTACAACACGACGTCTGATTCTGGAGTCTTTATTTAGGACCAGACCTTGCATGAATATTAAACATTTAAAATTATCCGATGATAATTCCTCTAATTTAAAATCGTCGCAAAGTTTATTTACTATACTTGCATACGTAATGTAGTCGTCTTCCTCTCTTCTAGTGACATTCATACACTTATATCTCTTGTGGAAAAGAGAATTTTTTGTAGAAAACAGTTATGTTAGTAAAGTAACTGCCTTCTGGAAGTTCAACTCACTGGTCTTTTTTGGAAGGATAAAATTCACGAACTTTGTATGCTCGGCAGCTCCTAATTTTCTTAGCAAAAATTTAACTTTTTTAGAGTCTGTCCATGTACTGCAGTTCGATACAAAATTATCCTCATATCTTCTATAGAAGTGAGCAAAAGTGACATCGTCGTCTGGATTATAATTGAAAATTTCGATAGCGCTCCACACAGCCGTCTGGGAGAATGCATTATGATTCTCGTTTGCTTTCGTTAACTGTGTTGCCTCCAGAAATTTTCTCTGTTCCTCCTGTGTTTTTATCAAGAGTTGTTCGAAGTGTTTCTGCTGTTGTAGCAGTCTTTCTTAGAATCTTTCTTCTCGTGTGGTCGCCAGCTCTTTTTGTTCAGTATGCATTTTTCTTTGGGCTCTTTGCTGCTCCAACAACTCTCTTTTAAATTTCTCCTCAATTTCAACTTGTTTTCTTTGAAGTTCCATTTGTTGTTCAACTTGCTGTCTTTGTAACGTAGCATTTTGTTGCGTTTGGAATTTAACTAATTGAAAAAGAGAATCTTTGAATTCAGCGTCCATCATTCACGAATTCAAGTTATGCACCACACAATTTACACTTGTAAAAAAATTAGTTTTCCCCACAACGTGCTTAATATAATTAGTTTGCTCAACCAACACACAAAGCAAGAAATATATTATTTCTTAGCAAAAAAAAACTTCAATCCCAGTTCTTTTGTTTGAAAAACAAAACTGAGGAAAAAAATCCTTTTTTTTATGTGTACGTAGTTTTACAAAACCAAGTCCGTCGCTATAAGCCTAATAAGACTAGTGTTATGGGAAATCTTTTTAACCCCTTTGCATTTTGCAAAAATGCGACTTGCTTATTTAACAGTTCTTTGTTAGAAGCACAAATGACTTACGCGAATATATATTTTTCACTGCGCGTCCTTCTTTGCCCTCGACAATTCTGTGGTAGACCGTTTTAATAAATAGTCAATCCGGATCTTGCTCAAATATCAGATATTGTCCTAATAATAACGACAAACTTACACAATATCTTTAATAGTTGACGTGGATAACATTTATCTTAACGAGTCAGTGAACTTGAAGAGAAAAAAATAAAAGTGTCAGTGTATTCAATTATTTTAATAATTGAAAATGTCTTTCGCGTTTTCTAGTTTTCGATTTTTGGTAGCAAGTTTTGAGCTTGTGTTTTTTTTTCGCTTAACTACTCTTGTAGTGGCTCATTTGCTGTTAATCCTTGCCAATCCAAATATCTGTTTGAAAAGACAAATATGTTTTTCCGTGAAGATCTTGCGAATCCTTGTATATCAATCACTTTGGGTGATTTTCTGCAGTGATATACTTTCGATTTCTCGTCGCCAATCTATTGTGAAGTACAACAGAAAAAAGAAGTCAAGTCGAGGTTGGGTTAAGATAACAAGTGTATGAACATAAAAGGTACAAGGTAAGGAAACTGACTGGCACTTGGCTAGACAGTTACAAGTCTGTCCTTTTTCTCTCAATATGTATTTGTAAAATTAAAAAATCATACAAAATGCGGCACAAGGCCAAAGAAAGGGGAGGGTAAAGCGATCGGTCCGATTTTTACTTTTTAACCTAGCTAGTTCAATGCAGGACCATCATTCACCAAAATACCACATTTATACTGTACATCCTTCTTCAATCACCAAAAAAAATAACTCCATGAATAATTTACTTAAAACCCATATTTACAAATATGCAACGGGGGGGGGGTATGATAAAACACTATGTACAAAAACAATAAAGGAGAATATATACAATGAATTAAAAAAATGTTAGTAAAGACTAAGCTGTGGCAGATGCGCAGATTTGCCAGTCAAAACGAAAACTCGAAAAAAGGTTTGATGCATGCCCCAACGCTTTATTAACAACATCACCTTCGAAAATTCCGAAGGGTGACCTGCATCCTGACAAATCTAGTGCTCTGTCACCTAGGTGGGGACGGGTTGGGGGAAAAAAGCCATAATGAAATCATTCACACACTAGCTAAGTTATTAAACTTATAATAACTAAAACATGTCCTAGTCTTAACTTATCTAACAAAAGTCAATGTTCGGTTTTGCAACCCAAAATCCTCTACCTAAGGTACGTCTAAATACCACTCTATTCTAGCACCAGTCACTCTACACAGTCGTGCACCTCGCACCCACCTTTCACCAAAATCTGTTGAAGAGAGTCTCACTCTCTCGGCCCTAATGCGAGCTTTCAGGTAATATTTGAAAATTGCAATAAGGTCGAGAGAAGCGTGGGTCTCAGCTCCGTAGACTGTCTGCATTCGAGTCTTCCATATCGTATCTCTCAGGAGTGCTAGTAAGCTTAAAAATAAAAATCGTTTCATCCTATCATTTGTCGGAGCCCAGTTGCTACATACATTAATAGGTTCCAGGTTGAAAGAAGATACATCAAGAATGCGAACCATGAATCAAGAAACAAGCCTAATCAGCGGTACGACTATACGGCAAGTAACGAAGCCGTGAACCAAGGTCTCATCCTCGTCACCGCACCTAAGACAAGTCGGCGAATTTGCCAAGCGAGCTGAATGAAGCCTCTTCTGGACCCAGAGTGCATTTCTTATCATCAGCCAGATTAACGATGCCTCGTCATTATCAAAGCACCTGAACCTAGGCGCCCAAGGCCAGATGAGCGTAGCTCCCCCCTCGACAAACCGAGCCCCTCAATCCTAACATCTCGAAAGGTTCCCCTCACTATGACCCGATATAATGCCTTCTGGGACAACAGCAGGGTGTCAGAGAGGCTTTCTTTCACCCTTGAGAAAAACTTCAAAGCGCGTCTACATTCGCGAAAAAATGAACACTCACCTCGGGGCAACCTGTGTGCCCCCCCCCCTCGTCCAAGTGCACACTTTTAAAAGCAGGGAATGCTTTCTTGGTGTCTTCCCTCCAGAAGACACCGCTTCCGTCAGTTTGTGACCTCATTCGATCTAGGTAGAATAATCTCAAAGTGTGCTAACGGATTTCTATACATGGCATACCTAGACCGCCTTGAGAAGGATGCAGATAACAAGTCTCGCGACGGACCATAGGGGCCTTACCAAGCCATAAGAACTTGAAAAGAGCCAGCTGCATTTCCAGCAGCGTATCCGACGGGAGTGGGAGTATCGATAGACGATATAGGATGATCGTGTAGATGTGTGAGCAACACACTTCCGATCTCCCCTTTAATGAAAGATTTCTACGGGTTCACAGACCAGCTGCTCCCCGAATCACTTTAAATACTTTCGACCAATTTTTCTCCAGCTGAAGATCAGGACCGAACCACACGCCGAGTAGCTTGCAAGGCCCGTCTGTCCAGCTGAAGGGCCCCTGCAAGGGAACACCCTTCCAGGCACCGATGCGCAAGCCAATAGACTTCTCGCAGTTTATTTTGGCCCCTGTTATCGTTTCATACAATCTGACTTCTCTGTCGACGACGCTTATCTCGGCACTGCTCGTTACAAGCACATTGAAATCGTCGGGAAAGGCGGAGTACTTTAACCTGGTACAACCACCAGGCAAAGTAATCCCATTAAGGGCCGGAGTCACCCTTAGCCTGTGAAGGAAGGGCTCTAACACAAGCACATAGAGCATCGGTGATAGTGGACATCCCTGACGAAGAGATCTGGATAAACTGAAGGGCCCATACCTCATACCATTCACCTCTACCAGTACCACGGGGTTCGCATACAAGAGGCGAATCCAGGAGCGAAATTGCGGGCCAAAACCGGCCGCAGACAAAACAGCCTCGAAATAACGATGGTCAACCCTATCGAATGCTTTGGACTGATCTAAATTGATCAGCGCGGCTTCAGTGTCGACTTTATCTAAGATCAAATGTATCGAGTGCAAATTATCTTGAATCGTTCTGCCCTTTACAGCACAAGTATGTTCCGGGCTTATAAGACAAGCCAAGACAAGCTGCAGTCGATTGGCTAAGATCTTGGCCAAAATCTTTAACTCTGCATTTAGCATCGTTAAGGGCCGAAAATTATCTAACCCATCCCCACCAGTTTTGCTTTTACGTAACAACTTCACAATACCCATGGTCAAGTGCTGGGGGATAGTCCCATTCCTAAACCACGAGTTAAATAAAGCAGTCAGTTAGGGAACAAAAAAGGGCGACAACCTCAAATACACCTCGTAGGACAAACCATCGATACTGGGGGACTTGTTAAGGTCGATCCGCTTTAAGGCTTCCCGAAATTCATCCTCTGTTATGCAACCTTCGCACCTAGCCGCTTCGGTCGCCTCAAGACGAGAAAAGTCAGCTAAATAGGGGTCAAATTACGCTAATGACAAACCGGGCTCCCTGGTAAAGAGATCCTGGAAATGAGAACGAAACGCCTCCAGAATACCTTCGTTTGTAGTCACGAGACACCCATCCGACAATGAGACACGAGCGATATGTCGATCGGTAGTTTGTTTACGTTCTTCTGCACGCAGTTCAGCGGCCATATTTGGTACTTCCATAGGAAATCTTTTTAACCTAGCCCTAATTACTAAAGCTTGGTGTTCTTGAGTAGTCAAGGACGCCAGCTTTGCCTTAATTGCAGTAACTTTAACGCTATCACCCACCTCCACCGCCCGATCTAATCTAGATTCTAGTGTCACTTTAACTGCTCTAGTTGTTAGATTGAGTCGTCTGCTAAAATCGGCAGTAAAGGACCTAATTAAATCCTTAAGACTATTCCACCTCCTATTCCCAATGATAGCCCCCGTCAATTCCCGCTGTAGGGTTAGTTCTAATTGTTCCTGGAAGCCCTTCACCTCGAACAACGAAGTGTTGCGCTTCTAGTAACCCGCTAATTTAGGCTTAGTTCTATCTAATTTACTCGAACCCGAACGAGTCTGTGATCCGAGTAAACTATATTATGAAAACTTGGACATTGTAATAATTCTACGTCGACTCTCCTAATTAAGAACCGGTCGAGATAACTTGAGAGCTGTCCCGAACCGGAGCCGCGCCTAGCTGTCCAAGTCCATACTCTATCGTGAGGCTTCTCATTCCGGAATTTATCGATAAGATCGAGCCTATCGAGGAATTCGCGAAATACTTTAGCATCCCCATCATCGTTAGTTCCCCTATCTGTGTTACGATCTAAATCAGGGTCCAAGACCGCGTTCCAGTCCCCTGCTAAAATAACCATCCGAGATGTATTCATGAATTGATCGATTCGTCGAAGAAAAGGAGCACGCTCAGTGCGGCGATTGGGCGCATAAACCCCGATGAGTCGAAATGCCTTATCCTTTATGGTAACATCCAAAACACATATCTTTCCTTCCGGATCCATGAAGCAAGGGTCGCACGACGCATCTAATGATTTACTTACCAGCCAAGATACACCTCTTGAGCGAGAATTAAAGTACGCTGAATAGACGTGAAAACGCTTAGCCAATGCACCCAAATGGTCGCCTGAAACCAAGTGGGTTTCCTGAATACAACATACATTCACTCCAAGCTGCTGAAGATCCAGTGCAATACGAAATTTACGTAAGTGGACCCTCAGCCCCCGGACATTCACACTTGCTAGAAAGAGAGCCATTGGGAATATCTTATGGTTGCGTTCCAGAAACGAACATTGACGAGGTCAGGATGCCGACGACTCCCCCAAAAGAATGCATGCCCATTTGTTCATTAATCTCTCCGGTATCGGAGATGCCGCCAACATCCAAAGGAAATGTTAGTTTAGCTATACGGTAAAGGGATGGGTGTAACCTAACGGGGACCCTCCCAACACAATCTTTGCTTAAACATGTTAATAATTCGCTTTTAAGAATAGCCATAGGTTTGTCTAATTTAAAGTCTCGTTTGCCTCTCCCAGCAACTGCCAAAGTGCCTTGGCCTCCGACTTTTTCCTAATGACTGTGAGCACTATCACCGCGTTTGGGAAATTTCGGGGATCCTCAATAGACTTGCCTTGGGGTTTTTGTATGGAAGAGTAATTATTAATAAAAATAAAAAAAGAATTGATTTTAGATTAGATTAATGTCTACTGTACTCGTAAAAGCTGTTTTCCCTAAGTTATCTCGTTAGTTCTGTGTGTGTGTGTGTGAATTCGTTTGCAAGTGGTTGTTTGGTCACAAATCAACTGGCTAAGAAAACGATAGGGAGTTCGTTCAGTTTTCTTCTCTTCGTTGCGCACATTCATCGGTGCGCGACCTCGGGCGCGCCCGGCTCTCTCGCCGTCTCTACTCGTTCTGTTCTCTCGTGCGTCCAAAACGCACATTCTCTTATTGAAGATGTCTATCGTCACACCCCCTTTCTCTGCCATATTTCTCTCTGCGTCTCTCACTCTCTCAGGGGGGGGTGAGGACGGGCGCCTATCTCCCTTGCCTCTAAAATAAATGGGACTTTCTTTCTGGCCCGTGGTGTTATCACAAAAACAATTGCCTTCTCATTATCACCGTAATTAACGATGACAGGCCTAAATGATTATCTGCCAAGTTAGAGCAGACCTCCAGAATCGCAAACCCAAAGGGTATCACTCACTCAAACAACCATATCTCTTTGTTGACATTTATTAGAATTAACGCTAAGATCATGGATTTTGCTTAATCTTTAACTTCCCATCTGGACCGTCTCCTCGGTGTAGTGACGATCGGTGTTGACCACCAAACACGACTGTGCCAGACAAACCGGCGCCTTTTTCCGTTGTTTGAATAAGCTCGTTTCCACGTCAAATATATACTAGTTTTATATCTCCACCTCGTTTCTACGCAGGGCCTAGCATCATCACCAAGATGCATACTAGCGCGTAACCAGGGTACCCGATCACCATGGGACCCCGGATACTTTGTCACAGCTATATGAAAATAAAAAAATCATTGAATTAAAAAACAATAACAAATAATTAACTTTAACAAAAATTAACTTTAACAAGACCAATATGCAAATTAGTTAACCTTAGAAATCTGATATCACACCTATATAAACGGCATATAAAACAGATGGTGCGTCTATTAAATAAGTTGAATTAATTGGAAATAGACCGTTTTTACTTTACCGTTCGTGCGAGAAATGGGCCAAACTTTCGCTTTTATTCATATATATATATATATTTCAAGACATTAAATAGATAACTGCTTCCCGTATTATTTCCTGCCATAACACAACTCACCTACTCTCTTTCCGCCTCCAGTCTCTCTCTCTCTCTCTCTCTCTCTCTCTCTCTCTCTCTCTCTCTCTCTCTCGCACAATTTCATTTGCCGTCTACACACGATTCCTTTACTATACGTTTTCGTTTTCAAAACTGCGACCGGACAAATTAGAGAATGATATACTTACTACACACATACACATACACACACACACACACACACACATATATATATATATATATATATATATATATATATATATATATATATATATATATATATATATATATATAATTAATACCTACACCAATAAAAGAACAATAAATCGTTTCCCCGCCGAGAATAAAATAACTAAACGACCTCTCCCATTCCAACCCTGTAACACCCCCGACTTCTTATTCCATCACCCGCGGTTCCCAGAAGACAGCCAATGTTCCACATGAACGGATCTTTTTTTACGCTGGAATAACAGCAGCAAGCAAGCGGCAAACTGTCTCCTTCACATTAGATCCGACTGGACCCAAAACAGCGGAAAGCAGTCATTGCCCGTGTGGCTTTGTCACTTATTCGGTTAATGTCCAGACTTCCATCGTCAACCATTTTAAACTCGCTCGTACGCAGTAGCTTTCATCGGTCACTAGTCTATTTGCATTGTTTATTCATTTCGCGGGCTTTTTGTTACAGCCGTCATTATGGGCGTCATTTTGAAAGTTGTTTTTTTTTCATTGTGTTTGTCGCTTTACGTTTGACCTCTTTAACTGTCTATTTTTCTTTTCTAATTTATTTACAAGATGTTATATTCGTCTACGATGGTTGAGAGGTTATAATCATAATCTTTAAAATGATATCACCTATACTGCTTTATAAATATTCACTAAAACGAATAGTAACCGGTTTGATTATCATGAGCCAAAGAGCCGTCCAAATGACGATTTTTTGTCCAGCTCCTGCTTTGAGCTGTTGGAACTTTATTTAAACATAATTAGTTTGTATTATTTGGATTATTCGGACTACTGTTCTCATCTTGGATGTTATTCTCACAACGTTTCGGTCGATGTACCCCCTGACATCTTCAGGTTCGTCTTGTCGAACTCATGAATATTTATGTTGAACTCGGGAATCTGTACGAAATTTTGAACTGAACCTTTTATTTAATCCATGAGGGTAAATTGTTTCCTGTTCCGTTAGCCATGAATAGGTAATAGTCTTAAGTAATTCTTAATTATATTATTCGTATCGCTTGTACTGAGGATTTAACTTTCAAGACTGCTACATATAACTGATTATATTTAGTATTTTATCCGTTGCGCCACAGATTCATCGGCTGAAGTGTTGTGAGAATAACATACAAAATGAAAATAGTAGTCCGAATAATCTAAATAATACAAATTATCCATCCTCATCTAAAAAGAACGAGGTATCATAATTAGTGTTCTTATTTGTATTATCATTTACCCACTAGGAAGTTTTCACACAAGTCAATGTCAGTGATTGTTCGCTGCTAATAACGAGTGATGTTCCCCTTGGAATCTGAGTGACAACAACTCTCCTCAGATTTCCAGCCCTCCACCTTTTTCGATAAGTTTTGCAAATGATTTTTCGTTATCGCAACAGCCGTCCACCATTGATTTCGCGCTAGCAACGACCGTTGGTCTTCTCTGGGATTTGAGTTACAATAAGCCTCCCAAAATATCCTCTACTCTCACACCCTTGCAGTGGATGTCTGGTTGGTGCTCTCTCTCCTCGATCTTTCCTCCTTGACGCTTCACGACCATTTTGTGCGGTATCGGTCGAGGTTGGTGCCACATCTTTTGGAAGAGGATCATGTTGCGGGATTTCTGGTAGTTTCAGTTCTCTTGGGATTGTGTGTTCTATTTATGACTTTTATTTATTTCTATTTTAAATTTTGTGTGACTAATTAGCGTTCGTAATTTATGTGGATTCGTCTCCAGATTCAAGGATTTTACTTACGTTTTTGGCTGTTCTTATCATATCCATCCGCTGTGTGGTCTCAATCTTCCCTTTGATTCCAATTTCTCCTAGTCTTTTTTCCAGGTTTTGTTTTTGGTCTCTAGTGCTCCTACAATTATTGGTATTATACTGACTTTCTTCATGTTCCTATTCCTTTCAGTTCTCTGAAAGTTCCGTGCGTTTGCTTCGTTTTTCTGTCTCCTGGATCTTTACCCTGTGAACTGCTGAGTGGGGGGTGAAATCTACGATTTGGCAGATTTTTTTCGTTCTTGTTGACTATTATAACATCCGGTCTCTTTGCTTGGATGGGTGTGTACCTCTATGTCCCAAAGAATTTTGTGATTTTCGCTTTCTAGTAATGTATATGGTTTGTATATGTTACATTTGTCTATGTTCAAAATCCAACTGCTTACATAGTTCCCTATGTACTGCCTTCCCCATGCAGTCGTGTCTGTTTTTGTATTGTTTGGTGGCTAGTTTGCTGCATTCACTTATTATGTGATTTATCGTTTCGTATCTTTGTCCACATAGTTTACATTTACTGTTTTCTTGAGTTTTGTCTTTCTTAGCTTTGATATAGTTTGTTCTGGTCGTGTGATACTGTTCGGCTGTCAGTAACAATTTAGTTCTTCTGTTGAGGTGACCTTTGCGTAGCCATGTCAAGGTTGTTTTTCGTGAGTTTCTTCTCTGGTCAGTCTTATGAACTGTCCATGTAGTTGTTTCCCCCCATTTTTCTTTTCTAGTCTTTTTGTTTTCAGTTTCGCTTCTCCCTGTATTGTTCATTTTGACGGTGTTTCTTGCTGCAATGATTAGCCTTTCTGGTTTATGTATTTTTCCAGTTCTTTTGTGTCATCCGCAGTCTTATATGCTTAACATTCCTCTTTCTCCTTCTCTCTTTTTTACGTAGAATCAATAAATATCATCTTTTTGATGTAGTTCATTGTCATTAGTTTCCTAGTCTTCTGGTCTAGGTGCATGAATTCTTCTTTTGTCCAGCTTATGAATGGTCATGAATATCGTGCGATGTGTTTATTCTTTTTATCAGGTTTCTACTAAATAACTTGGTTTCTAAGAGTTTTCTTGCTCTTCTCGGATATTCTTTTCCAACCTTTTCTTTTATTTCTGTTGATTTAATGGTGTCTGTTTCTTGAACTCCCAGATATGTGTATGTCATGTTCGCGAACTGCCATTCCCTTTTTTTCGTTAGGTAATTCCATACCCTCCGCTGTCTTGAGCTTTACCCTTTTCATCTCTAGGAATGAACACTTTTCCATTCTGAATTCGATTTGAATGACCTCGCTTAAGATTCTGATTTTCTCATTCCTTTATGTTTTTTGCAAATAGTTTAAGGTCGTCCATATACCTGAGGTGTTTTTTTTCTGCGCCTGTGAACTTGTATACGGCATTACACTTCCTGAGTATGTTGTTGAATGGCATCATGGCTCATTATTATTATTATTATTATTATTATTATTATTATTATTATTATTATTATTATTATTATTATTATTTGTAGTTTATGGTAGTATATAAATTGTGACTTGCATTATAGGAGCTCTTCATGCAATAATTAGTTGAATTCTGTCAAATACTTTTGGAGAGTTTAAATGTATTATTATTAGTAGTATAAATAGATAGTAGTAGTAGTAGTAGTAGTAGTAGTAGTAGTAGTAGTAGTAGTAGTAGTAGTAGTAGTAGTAGAAGTAGTAGTATAAATTTAAAATATATTTTTGCTAAATTGAACAAGACGTTTTTATCTGTACGCTTTTTTTTGTCAATAATAAAAAAGTAAATGAAAAAAAGAGACAAAGTTAGCTTGTATATTTATGAACTGAAAATTTATTTAAAGTAAAGAGAGAAAGAAAAGAAATGGTCAACATGTACATTTGTTCATATGTCATGCAAAAAAGAAAAAGGTTAACAAATTAAATACTCATAGTTTAACACACCTTTACAATATATTTTTTATAGATGTGAAAATTTTCTTGTGTATTTTTTTAAAGTTCGCTCATTTTTTTCAAACAAGAAAAATTTTCTAGGTAGATAAGACATTTTCATTGAAAAAAGGGTCCTTGTGCAATAATCTGGATACTTGCTTTCTTTTTGTTTTTTCAAGTAATAAATTATCAAATATTACTTGTGTCTCTGAAAATTAAATAATTATTATTTTCTAACTTAATTAATTCTAATATTAGTTTTCTAAATAGTTATTACTCATTTTTTATTTTAATATATTTAAACGTGAATTTCTGGACTACAAAACTTAAATCAAATGAAAAATACGATGACTTCAATTCTTCTTTAATTGTTTAATCGTCGAATAGACAAATTAAATTAAATTCAATAAATCTTTTAAATAATTTAGTCGTTTTGACTAAATAGAACATATGCTGGATCCTTGTGTCCGATATTTTCAATAAATCCTTTAAAACAATTAGTCTTTTTTTACTAAACAGAAAATATCATATATCCTTGTGCCCATATATTCTCGATTAAATTTTGGCTAATATCTGGATTGTTTTTCAAATATAACCTTTTAAATAATGACATTTTCTCATAAATTTCTTTTCACCCACTTTTAAATAATGATATATCGTCAAAGGTTTCTTTCACAAACAATAGTTAAATTTTGGGATTTCCAAACATAACTTTAAATTGTCATCAATTCCACAGAATAAAAGTTTGCGGTTCAAAATGTACCCTTTCGGTCAATAAATTTACATTGAAAATTAACAGAATAATTTCTCATTATGTATTACAATATATTTTTTAATTATTATTTAAAATTAATATTCGACATCATCATGCCAATTTTACTTGAAAAGGAATAAATTAATTTAACGTGGGCACAGAGTGTGTCCACGGAGATAAAAAAAAATAGAAGGTGTTAACAATTCAACACCCAGATTTCATCTGAAGAGAAATTCTTTAAAATATTCTATCGTCAAATTTGTCGTCTGGTTCTGTTTACTTTTAAAAACTGACACGTCACTCAAATTGACCAATCAGATAATGACCCGGAGTCAATCACTTTAAATTGGACTACATTGTCGTCTGCCGAAAACACTCTATATGCAAATTCAATAACGATTTGAATCCGTTTAAAAAACGAATCTTACAAACATTTATTTTCACTGAGCGTTTTTAATTAAAATTAAATATGGCCCCTTTTTAAACAAAATTATTTTTAAAAACTTGATAATCCTATGACACACTCAGCATCCCAAGCTATTTAGATCAACGTTTACGCTTACAAATCGTTTGATCGCTGAAGTTAATCACGTTAAGCCTGGTCAGGAATTATATGGGCGATCGCTTGAGAATTTCAAGTGCCGTAAGTTAGGAAGTAAATGTGCATCAACGGTTACCGATACAAAATGTGGACTTGGCATTAGGATACGCTGATATTCAACTTTGTTTGAATATCAAATGCCTATTTGATATTCAAAAAAATTGGGTATTGGTACTGCCACCAAAATTGGGTATTGGTATGGTGAGTACTGGCACCAAAAACAAGATTTCTAATTAAATTTTGCGTAATTAGTTTTAAAAAACACTGGCAAATACTTGTTTTTGAAATATTGTTATATAAATGTCAATATCTTCGTAATTACAAAGGCTGAAAATCGATACATCGATTGTGGTATTAGTTCTCGATGTGTACCTAAAATATGGGTCGAAAATACCTAAAACATATTGAAGTTATAACACAAACGATTGTCATTTATCGACCCCGTTCATATTTCATTTATTTTACATATTCTATAAATGTGCTACAAATGCTGAGACTTTTAAAACTGATGTATCCGACTGTTACTCTAGCTCTGAACATGTAGCTAAACTTTGTATTGAAAATACCTCAAATTGTTGAAGCCATTTTTTAAAAAAAACATTACGATTGCTTTTCCAGTTCTTCTCATAAGTCTTTGTAGAATTGGTGCAATTTAGAATTCTACTTTTTGGTGCAAGTTCTCACTATTGACCAATATTCAATAGACATATTTGACATTCAAAAAAGTTGAAAACGAACTTATCCTACTTGGCATACCGAATTTTAAAGTCACTTTAACTAATATTCCTGAGAAAAGGCTGATTAGTTATATTTAACATATTTAATATCCAAGAAACCCGTAGGTCAATCAGCTAGTCGGTTACATTCTTCCTTACTCGGATCGCGTTGTTAAAATTAAACTTGTAGATATATGTATTAAGCATAGAGTATATTTTATTAATGCGTCAAAGTGCATCTGTAAAAATCTCTGTCCGTTAATTGGTCGGTCTGCCAGTTGCTCTGTCGCGCTTCAGTTTTAAATAGCATATTCATTGCTAAACGCGTTAAATGAATGGACGCATATTATAAGCGATTTTGTCGGTCACTAGGTCTGTTACGTTTTTATTGTTGTTTTTACTAATGAATCATCATTTATGAAAGCCAAAAGCCACTCGAAAATAAGGCTTACTTTAATTATGAAATAGCATTCTCGTCGGTCTGTCACACTGTAGTTTGAAATAGCATTTTAAAATGCTTCTATGCATGTGTATAAGAGACTCTGTCCGTCAGTAGGTTGGGTGATCTGTCTGTCACGTTTAAGTATAAAAGTACACTTAAGTTTGCAATGGCATTTTTAGATACGTCCGTGCATCTCTATACGAGATTCTGCAGGTCGAGTAGTAGGTCTGTCTGTCACATTTGAGTTTGATATTGCATTCTCATACCTAAACGCGTAGATTGAATGGATGCATATTATTAATGTCTGTTAGCGTTATGTCCATAGATGCGTTGTTTGGGAACATATTTCTCGAATCAGCTATTGTTTCTCAAGACAGATGGATGTCTAAAATTACACGTACGGTTTAGATGCGTGTGCATTTAGCAGGTGTTCTTGTTTAGTTGCGTCCGATTCGCTGGACAGATGCCTTGATTAATCGACACACAGCTCGACGTGTTCGGAACACGCGCCGTGCATCCAATGGAGGACGTAATCATTCGTTGCAATTTCACTCAATTAACCTCGACACCTGCCAACCCAAAATCCCTCAAGTAAATTTACCCATGTCAAGCCATCGACAATAATATCCGGGTCCACTCTTAAGCAACGCTCAACATATCATCCTAGAGCATTAAGAGTTAAGTCCACTGGCTGCGTCTACCGACTTTTGTTCAAACAACGGTTCCAAATTTGTTTCTAACTACTGTCCCACACACATACACACAGCTTAATATAAAATGTAATGGATCTAACCATTAAATGTAATATTTAAAGACATGTGTGAGATACACACTCCCCCCACTTCTTTTTTCTTCCCGCTACTTCTTGTTTCATTCGCCCTTCTTTATCCCCTGTTAAATCATGTTCGGTAGTGATCGAACTAACGGACGGAAATACGCATAGATACACACACCTCGTGGTTTTTATTGTTATTTTCCGTTGACCGACGCCATAAAATTTAAATGTTATATTTAAAAACATAACCATGTTCCGTTGACTGACGTCATACAATTTAAATGTAACATTTAAAGGTGTAACCATTTTAATTAATCAAGTATAAAAAATGTAAAACGTTTTTTAATAACACAATAAAAATATTTACATTAAAACAATGAACTATTTACATCACCTGCTTTTTCTTGGATATTTTTTAATTAAATATATTTTGAGAATGGATTGAATATAAAAATAAAATGTACTGTTCCGCATTAGGAATGAACTCACAGACTTCATTTATGAGATATGTGTGCGATACACACACGCACACCTTTGTTTTCTTCCCACTACTCATTTCATTTGCCCTTCCTTGTTCCCTGTTACATCATGTTCAGTAGTGATCGGACTGACTGACTAAAATGCGCATAGACACACACACCTCGTGTCCTTATTGTTATTGAGACGCATATATAAAGTTATTCACCCGACTAAGAGAAAGAGAAGCATATATTAAGTTATTTACTGGGCTGAGAGAGAGAGAGAAAGAAAAAGTAGGCATTGGCCACCCTTATGCTAAGTTATTATATTGTTCGCTCGCCCCATCTTCATTGGAGTTTCATAACGCGAGCCGATTTCTGCGTCTATTCGCTCAAAATCTATCATGAACCCATAATTTCTCACAAACTATATCTAAAATATCACCGTGTGTGCTATTATTGTCTTAAATAGTTACCATATGGTCTTATATATATATTTATATAGTGTATAATATATACATAGTGTATAATATATATATATATATATATATATATATATATATATATATATATATATATATATATATATATTATAATATAAAATGAAGTAATAAAATAAGGTGTCAATCCAATTTTATTAGAATTCAAAGTTCAAGCAAAGTATCCTTACTTCATTTTATTACTTCATTTTATATTATAATATTAATGCTCTATCCAGTATATTGAGCTTCAGTTTTTATCCGGATGTTTCACTAATTATAAGATATTAGTTGACGCTTATATCTTTTGTTGGATTACTTTATATATATATATATATATATATATATATATATTATACACTGATACAGCCATATCCTTAAAATCGGTGATATTGTGTATATCATTGAAATATATGTTCTTAAGATAGGCAGAAACAATACAAAAAGAAAGTGTAAATAAAAGTATTTTTAAGGATATATGGAATGTTGTTCCCTTAATAATGTTTTACATGATGTTAAATTAAGAGCTCTAGTCGTACACTATTGAGCTACAACATAAACCTTTATGTTAACTAAAAGAAAGTTATATATATATATATATATATATATATATATATATATATATATATATATATATATATAGTCTAAAGAAGCTTTGAGTTATTTTAAACAAAAAGACAAAAAAAAGAAAATGCAGTTTAAATTCCCAGAGAAACTAACTAAATCCAAAATAGTGTAGACTAAACATTTGTTGGAAAATTCATAAATAAATAATATATAATAGTAAGTAAATAAAATAACAAGGGGGATTAAGTATCTAACAGTGAAACAAAAGCAGGAGACCTTAACGTAAGCATCTAATATTAACACGGGGATCATCAGCTGTTTACCATGTAACTGTTTCGGAGATTTAAAAACAGGACAGTTATATGCATGGCTCTCCAATGGTACAGATAAAACTACCATTTCCCCAATAATCAAGTGTCGAAATAATTCAGCTTAAAATATATATATATATATATATATATATATATATATATATATATATATATATATATATATATATATATATATATATATCAAATGACGATAGCAATATTAAAAATGTTCTTGTATTTAACATTCCGAATGATTAAAGAGAAAAGTGATTGTTGCAAAAAAATTTCTTTTATTCTACCTGCAAAGGTTTCTGAGAATACAAGCTGTCATTTTCTTTCAGAATACAATGTAGCAAAAATCTGAAAGATAAAAGAAAATGGGAAACGGATATCATTGTATATTATCGATTTCTGTTAATCAGTTTGCGATCAATCTGTTCTAAATGATTAATAATAAAAAAAATAATGATTAAAAGATTGACCTCACAGTCTTCACTGCATGCCCTCTGTAAAAAAAAACTCTGCAATATGCAACAGCATGTCGTATTGTAAAAAATAAAAAAACGCACACAAAAAGGCTTATATTAAGTTGTTCGAAAACTAATGACCGATTCCTGAAACAAATATTTATTCGTTCAGTTCATTCGGAACCCATTTATTGAGGGTTTTTTTTTCAACAGCACTAATTCGTTTCAAATTGTTGGGCACCGTTGAAATACTGACATCAAGTGCCTTAAACATTTGTTAGACACTTTGACGTGCCTCTTGTTCAGCAATGTATTTTGGACGTCCTCTACCTTCTTCATCTTCAAGGCTTTACGAAATTTCCGCAACCAACTTATTACTGTCCGATTAATTGCCCTGTTGATATTGACGACTGTTTGAGAAGCATTATGACAAAGAAAAGTATACGCATTTTTTCTGTTATCATCTCCCTTATTGAGGGCTTATATGTTGTAAAAATGTATTCAGAAAGAAATTATTGGACATTTAAAAATGTAAAGTTGAGTATAAAACCCTTCCAGGAATGATGAGAGTATATAGTGGACTTTGGGTTTACTTTCAGCTGTCTCACAACTCGCTTCTTCCCTAGTTTGTGATTTTGACCTCACATTTCATGGACTGTGTTTCTGATAAAAGGGAGAGAATTGTTGTCTTCTCATTAACCCTTATTCTCGACTGTTATTTAGGCTTCATCAGTGGTAACTTACTAGCAGAGAACAGAAAAATAGCAACGTAAATCAACTAAGTAGTAGTGAGAGAAAGGAAGGGGAAAAGCGGGGAGGGTAATGTTAAGGATAATGTTATGGTGTGAGTTAGTAAGTTTGGCGGTAGGCCTCACGTAGGTTGTGTGATGATGCCAGTGTTTTGGTGGTGGGTGAGTATGTGGAGAAACGGAATGCATACTAGTGGGGGGATAAAAAGAAATATTTTGGTGGGTGGTAAGGTACTTTGTGTGATGTTATGATATTATTCATGTAAAAAGCAGTATGAAGGTTTAGACGGTGAGGGGAAAAAACAAAAAGAAAAAGAAAAAGCAATGAGGGGAGTGGAAAGTAATGGGAGTGAATAGTAAAAGGGATTTTTTGTAGGAATGTAAACGATGTGTGAATATATGTAGAATCGGAAGTGAACGAACATTAATTTATCCAGTATCGACCATGATACTTTTAGCAATGACCGCTAACGTTTTGACAGAAACTCGGTCTCAGGCGATGTGGGTTTTTAATCGGGATATGAGACTGACTTCTATGAGCCGTCTCAGCTTAGTATCATGTGAACACTTGATTATCGAAAATTTGAATTTGCCGTTGAAAATTAACATGTGTGCGACCAAAGCATTTTTGTGTGCATATATATATATATATATATATATATATATATATATATATATATATATATATATATATATATATATATATTCTCATTTATATGAAAGCCGTATCTGTACATAGCGTTAAAATAAAAATTATATTTTATTTAACATAAAATTATATTTATTTATTAATATGTTGCTATGTGGCTCAGATGCACTTGCTCCAAATTAAGTTATCGCTCTTTGATATTTACCATGAAGACTGTATCTGTATATTAAGTTAAAATTAAAAGTATATTTTATTTAAAGTAAACATTATCGTATTTATTAATCGATTTCCATGTGATAGGGCGGGAAAATGCGCATGTTTTAGGTTAAAGTATCTCTCCCTATCTCTTCTGTCTAACATAAAGAAGGTATCTGTATATAAAGTTAAAATTAAAACTATATTTTATTAAAAATGAACATGTATTCGTTTATTAATCAGTTGCCATTGGAGTGGAAGGCTCAAAAAGGGTCTTCATGTTAATGATCAAAGAAAGGTAGCTCATATAATAATCGATTAATAAACGAATAAACAAATTATCATTATTTTGTTTCACGCGAGAAAGAAGGGTGCGCTTGTTCGAAGTTTTTTCTCTTGGCCGATATTTTCTACATAAGTATCTGTACATAAAGTTTAAATAAAAACTATATTTTATTTAAAGAAAAAAAATAATGATAAAAAATTGACCTCTATCTTCATTGCATGAATTTACCTAACTTGAAGAGACGAAGCTAATCGTTTTAATTAATTGTCACCGTTAAAATTAACATGTATTTATGACTATAGCATATTGATACATCAGTACACATTCGATCATTTAAGTTAAGCAACATTAAGCCTGGAATATGCTTAGATGAGTGATCGCTTAGTTAGGAAGGCAATAGTACTTGAAGTCAATTGAACATTTGAGGCACTAAGCGGAGCCCATATCTAACCACAATCCAGAAAACATATCCCCATATTGCAAAAAAAATAGGATGTCCTCTATCTTATGAAATTGTTACGGTGTAATACTTGTTTACTCCTTATGTTGGGAAGTTTTATTACAATTTCAACTTTTTTATATGATTTATAGAGAAAAAACACTAGATTTCTTTAGCAAAAGAGAAAGAGTTTCGTTTTTGTGCAAACACGGGCTTCAAATTTAAATACTCAATGCTTTATTTTCGGAACAACCAGAGGATGTATAGGAAATAGATCAGTTTGTTAGATGGCTGCCGTCAGCCATAACGGGCGCCAGTCCACTACGACGACGATGACGTCACATGATATACTAGCCTCGCAAGTGCTATTATCACGTACTCGTGGCAGAAAATACACAGTGAGACATCACTAAGAATCCGTCCCCCTACAACTAGGAAAGTAGAAAGTGGACGTTGGGTTTACTTTCGACAACCTCGTAACTCTCGCTTCCCTTATTTTGTCCTTTAGTCCTCACATTCCATGAGCGATGTTTCTGACAAAGGGGGGAGAATTGCTGTTTCCTGTGTCGAAATCTATCCATCTAACGTTGGTTAGTTTTTGACCTTGAAGTAGTATTTGTTTTGGTTTCCATTAAAAATCTAGGGAAAAAAATGATCTTTCTTCCTCTGTGCGCCTAAAACCAAATGGAACTTTCATGAACATAGTTTCTTTCCAAGAATGTCCCATCTGTGGAACACAATACCGCGCAACTGCTTCAAAACTGACTACAACGTGGTTGTTTTCAAGTCAAATGTCAACAAATAGCTGTCAACCCGTCTTCTTGAGTAATAAAATTCTATCCACTCTACCCATCGTTCCAAATTCTCCCATAGTATTGTTCATAATCTCACCGACAATCTCATTAACCCTTATTTAGAGTTCCCTTTGGCTTTCGACGGTGGTGACTCATTAATATAAATTAAAATCAATAAACGATTTTTAAAATTATACTCACGCATTTCTTCAAATAAGCAGCAGCAGCGCCTTTCAAGACAGTGTCCAGAGTGAGACTAAATCATTATTATTGTAATTAACTATAGAGTTTCATGAAAGCAGACGACAACTACTTAACTGTTGCAGTCAAAAAGACACTCTACTTTCTATTCTTTTCGAGGAGAGTTAAAGAAACCAACTATAGTTCTGTATTAATAAAACCCTTTACGCTTTGTAGTACTTTTTAACCTTATACATGAATTCTCTGCATTTGTCAAAGAATGCCGCTATCTTTTAATTAAAGCCCAATATTTTTGTTACATTTATTAATCCTAAACGAGGCCTATTACCACTGATTCGTAAGGGGCTACTGTGGTAGAGGCCATATTTATTGTGGAGGGACAATGTAGATGGGGAATTGGGCAGCAAGGTGTTTGTTCGCATTACATTTAAGTCCTAGGAAAAAAAGCTATCAGAGTAGAAAATATTCCGGTGTCGATGGACCTCTACAGTAAAGGGGAGAGATTTAACAACTAGTTGGATGGGTCGGAAGTATTTTAGTTTAGGGAATACAAGAATAGTAACTTCATTTGAGCACATTCCGTGGAAGTAGTTATATAACAAACAGAGGGATGCAACTCTGCGACGATGTGACAGAGGCTAGAGCTTGGCAGACAGTGCTCAACTTATTAAGTAAATAAATTATTTCTTCCATTTTATCGATGAGGGTGAGACTAATGGTTGATGCACCAGCCCAGATGTGGCAACAGTACTCTATGCGCAGGTGAATGGTGGCTTTGTATAGATATAAACTATTGGCAGGTGTGAGAAGTTTTCTAGCTCGGTAGAGGAAGTCTAACTTCTTTGCAGCAGACTTTGAACCATATATGTACTTCTTCCATTTCATGCTACCTGGGAATGTGAGGCCAAGGTATATTAAACGTTGGACTCTGTATTGTTAAACCAAACCTTTGCAATATTTCTCATGAATGAACCACCAATAACTCTTATTCTTAAACACAAATGTCAATTTTCGTTTTAGAACGCGGGCATCACATCTCTCGAAATAACAATGATTGTCGGTCGGTTAGTTGACTAAACTTAATCTTACCTTCGCCTTGCTTATAACATTGATCTTGGAAGTCGAGGAGATCGATTAAGCTGATGCTACTTGTTTGTCTTTTCTTGAGTTACAAAAGAATAAAGCCGTATTTAGGAAAAGGTATATGTAGCAAGATTAGAGACGGGTGTGGAATTTTCCATTAGAGGTTAAGTGAGGGGTTAGGCTGACATAGACCGGAAGTTGCGTCATGGGAGGAAGTACGTGACAGAGAAGCCAGATCGGTGTTGCCTCTTGAGATTTCAGTGTCAAAGTGAACGGACGCTGTTTTTAGAGTATGCTACCACCCTACGGGGGTTGAAAGTAGAAGATGCAACTCATCTATATGTAAATTGTTATAAAAAGTAAACAAAATCCCAAAGTAAATAATTGAGTTATTTGTTGTTTTTTATAATTTTTTATATTATTCTAGCCACAAGGAGAAAAGGAGAAGAAAAGAACAAAATCTCTACGACTGCTACTGCCACCGCTGCTGAGAGACATCACTATCCAATCAGCAACTACTTACGTGACAACCACGTATGCACGTATTTCGTGGAAACATTTGTAAAACAATCACATGCGGGCAATACTGCGGCGATGCGACAGGGGCTTGAGATTGATAGCCAGTGCGGGACCAATTAAGTTTGAACTTCTTTTTTACACCTGCCCATAAGGGCTAGTAGTTGATGCACCATCTCAGATGTGGCAACAATGCTCCATACACGTGTGAATGGTGGCTTTAATGAGATATAGGATACTGGCAGATGTGAAAAGTTTTCTAGCCCGGTAGAGCCTACTTTCTTTGCAGCAGACTTGTGAAGTGATTGGGTCACACGATTACCAATCAGCCTCCTGGGCGTATTAATTTCAACCGTACCTTGGAAGGACTAGTTCCAGACCCTTTTGAGATTTACACAACAGTCACATAGAGCTTCCTGGCACCTACAAAGACGTCTTCTCTCTCAGCACGGTGAACTTGGCGCCGAGCAAGGGTATCTATCCTCCACTGGAAAATATACGGCTCTAAGACTTTCGGCAACCGACCTTTCTTACTTTATTATTACCTTCAATGTCTTAACATTCGGCAACCTACACCCAACGGTATAGGTCACTCAATAAGTATATTATTTGTTATTTATTAAATGGCTTTATTTTCCTTTCATTTGACGACCCTTTTGTTACAAAATATTATAGGAGTTGGTCTTACAATCCATGTGAAGATTAGCTCCTATCAAGCCGCCAAACCTTTGCAAATTTCCCGAATTGTCCAGGGAAATAGAGTAGTCCGTGTGGTTAACAAAATAACAGTGAGGTCCAAGAATAATTGTGCCTCTTAGATGGAAAAATATAGCTAATATTCCTCGTCCTATCAGTTACAGTTACATTTTCTTTTTTTAACAGAGGCAAAAGAAGCTAGAATATTTTCCTTCTAATCTACAAAACAATTAGCAACGCCATAACCAAGTTATTTTTATCCTCCTCTCCCGAGAGCGACAACCAAGGGAGATCACTATCTAAATAAATACATAACAAACATGACATTTTTATTTGCTTTGTTCAGGGAGATAAATCCGTCTGTCGTCTGGAGACTGTTTGCCTTTTATCAGCTCTCATCCTGTCTAAAACACAAAGACATCGACAATATACTCTTGGATATTTATCGATGCGCCTATTCATAGAGACAGAGACTTTTATTCCTTCTTGTAAACACATTTCAATCTTCCTAAATAAATACGAACGCGTTTAAAATAATTGTTTGCCACAATATTAGAAGTTAAGTTAATTCGATTGCGGATTTTGTCCATTCAACATGTTATTCAATAAAAGCCATTTTTTTTTTTTAAATTTATCAAGGTGACATTTTTATTTCCTTTCTCAGGGGAGATAAATCCGCCAGTGTTCTAGAGATTTGAGTCCTTTTATCAGTTATCACGCCATTACAAAATGTCTGCCTTAAAAGATTATTTCGAAATAATAAGCAAATATATTAATATTAATAGAAATACCTTTTTTTTTTCATCTTTATATATAAACTATCTGAGGTATCCGTCTATGTTGGGTTTTAAAACTGTTCTTGAACTTTATAGCAAAGATTAGAAGTTAATACCATCTATTAAATAGTGTTTATCCATTTTTATTAAAATTATTCAGATTGATGATGATGATCGATATCGGCTAAGGAATAACTGAAAGGCTATAGCAAAAAAATACAATTGTCTAGTTTAATATACTTTTTATCCATTTTTTATTAAAAACAAAGAATAAATGTTTTGTCTTCAAATTAAACAATACGTCGAATACGTCATTCGGTCGGATAAAAGATAACGCTAAAAATGTCGGAACATTTATTTCTAATGTTAATCTTTGGTATTTTTAAGTTGGACTAATGAGTTTTATAAAAAGATTCAAGAACATCTGACATCGATAAAGCTTCCTTCATATGCACGCTTGAACTTGAGTTGAGCACGGTTCTGAAGAAGACACGAGTTCCCGAAATATTATATCATACGGAGTTTCCACCAGACCATCTGGATACAGGTATTACATAACATTGTAACATTGTGTAGATAGACAGATATATGTGTGTTTGTGAAAAAAATAAATAATATATATATATATATATATATATATATATATATATATATATATATATATATACATTGTATTAAGGGTTAAACTATTTAATTTGTTCCACCATTATATGTCTTATTTTCTCCAACTTGTGTCTATCCGTCACACCTCTGCATTGTATTGCCTTCTAAGTATCACATTTCTATATACTAATAAACAATGCTTAAAGCAAACTACATAAACCTCTTATATATATATAATCTGACTGCGATAAGTTTGTCCCAGTCAGGAAGAAAAAAAAATGAAGAAAAAGAAGAAAAAAATATGCTTATTCTTCTAAAGATGGTATATATTAACGAAAGTACTAAAGTTAAAAAAAAATGTTTTTAAGGTAAATAAATAATTTATTTTAAAAACAAATAATTTGCGTTGTGAAGGTTTTCTAATTATTTTATGAAAAATATTCTCTTTATTATTGCCATTCCGCCAACGTTTCCAATGTGCGACTTTTCAAAATACCTTTCCCACATAACCACGTGATGCACACAGCCATATCAACATTTTTGTCCATGAAATCAAGACGAACTTCAACCTGACTGCGATAAGTTTGTCCCAGTCAGGAAGAAAAAAATATGCTTATTCTTCTGAAGATGGTATATATTACCGAAAGTACTCAAGTTTAAAAAAAAATGTTTTTAAGGTAAATAAATAATTTATTTTAAAAGCAAATAATTTCCGTTGTGAAGGTTTTCTAAATATTTTATTAAAAAAGTTTCTCTTTATTATATATATATATATATATATATATATATATATATATATATATATATATATATATATTGGGGTTCGAACCGTGTGATCGGTAGGGATTGTTGATGATTGCCGGTTTGGCATGAAACAACAGTGTACATGGGTTAATTTGAAAATATTATTTATCAATAATGATTCAAAGCTCTCGCTAGATTGAGCACTTTAAGTAAGTTAACAACAACCCGTTATTTATAGCGTAATGTGATACTCTAAGCCCCGCCTATTTAGTTCTCTTGACGGCTTGCTGGTATCGCCGCGGAATTTGCCATTTAGACATTAATTTACTCTCCCATTTCTAAGGCAATGTGTGGTGGACGCATCGGTAAACGCTCCGACTACTGAGTCAAAATATTATTTCGTATTGGGGGTTCGAACCGTGTGACCGGCAGGGATTTTCTCCTCCCATACTGATGATTGCAGGTTTGGCATAAAACACATGTGTACCTGGGTTCATTTGAAAATAGCAGTTATAAATAATTATATATATATAGAGAGAGAGGGGGAGAGAGAGACAGAGAGAGGGGGGAGAGAGATATCTAGATAGATAGATAGATAGATAGATAGATAGATAGATAGAGGGAGAGGTTTTTTAATTAATTAATTTATAAATTAATTTTTGTATACAGATCTTTTAATTAATTTGCAAATTAATTTTTGCGTGCACAGGGCTGATATAAATTATTTATTTAAAAACTATACATTTGAGTTTCTGTAGGCGAATCAGGATTCATTGATACGGACAGGTATTTTCTGGTGTAGAAAAGTCCTTTGATTCCGCCCCAAACCCTCACCACCTCAGCAAACGAAGACAAATTGAGAAAGAATGTCCGTAACAATGTATATATACTAGTTGTATCGACCCGACCTCGCCTGGGATCCATTATGCTCAAATTTGTTTTGTAAATATTTCTATGTTTTATAACCGTATTTTTCGATAGGTTGAGTACTAAAGGAAGCAAATAGGGAACGCTAACTGTTACTAACAAAAGAGTATTTATAATGGAGTGAAGTACAAAATAAAAGTGTTTAAAATCGTTTGTGCGCATATGGCTCGGTGCAGATTTCCGGTTCGATTAATAAACGCAGATGTATATTTTGAGCCGATCAGAAGCATTTGTGTGAAATTATCAAATTATTATTTGGGATCTACTTTAGAGAAAATTTAATTGATCTTCAGTTGAGCTAAAAATCAGAACAGTTCTAATACAATATTACGCTCAGCTTCTCTTACCCTTTTGGGGGCTAAGGAGAGTTAATCCCAATGCTCAACTCACACACACTGTCATGCGCATACACACACTGACAATGGCAGCACGCAGACAATGCTTACTAAAGTGACCCACACAGTCATATGCATACACACACTGACAAAAAGCGACATACACAATGCCTAATTCTCTCATACTAGCACCTGCAGATACACACTGACAGAAGATAAACGTTTACACACATTCACTTTTAACACTCGTAACAGTTCTCCCTGAGAACTCTACTTATCAAATGAACATCTACTCACATAAAATAAAATTTAACCTTTGTAAACAACCTGAAGTATAAATATAAAATGCTCTTTTGTGAACACGTGTATTTTCCGTATAAAATTTCTTCCACTCTCTCACCCATACATCCTCCAAGTATTTCCCTTAGTTGATTTAATTTTAGTTTTTTTGTTTAAGTATGTCTCCATATTAGCAAACTGTCAACCAGCTAAAGAATTTTTTTAAATAAATAGTTAGTTTATTACCAATAACATAATACAGCAATAACAAATGAAAATTGGCTAGTCGGAATCAAAATTCGATTTAGACCTCACTTTTTAAATCTGGTTAAGCATAATCATCTTTCTCAATACTCTCATAGTATTGCTTATCATCCAACTGACAATCTTATTGACCCTTATCTCCGAGTGGGCTTTGTCCTTGGTAAGTGGTGACTCATTTGTATTTTTTAAAAATTGCGAAGAACAAATTAAAATAACATTCAGTAAAATCGTTTTTACAGTGGCGTAAATGAACTATATAGGTCCAAGTTTTCTGAATGTGCTGCAGGGGGAACAAATTACGTTATACTTATATAGTTAAATGGTCACCACTCTATACTAAAAATTAAGTAAGTTTGTATCAAAAAATAATAAAATGCGTATTTGGTGTTCAATCGAGATATTGATCAACTACTAATGGGACTTGCGCGCTGGACTGGAGGAAAGAGACCAATATATATATATATATATATATATATATATATATATATATATATATTGTTGAATATAAGAGACTTGCCTGCAAGAGAAGATGCTGCCTATATATATATATATATATATATATATATATATATATATATATATATATATAGTATGTTTTTGAAAGGCTGTGGGCAATGCAAATTCCGGGTAAGATGCGATCTTACCCGGAATTTGCATTTCCCACAGCCTTTCAAAAACATACTACTACTATACCCAGCAATGCTTCAAGCAAACTACCATTCTCTACTATATATATATATATATATATATATATATATATATATATTAGAGATGGGCGGTTTTACCGAAAAACCGCGGTTTTTCGGTTTCGTCTCCATACCGAATACCGAATCGTTTTGTTTTTTTTAAACCATAACCGTTCGGTATTGTGTTTTTACTACAGTAAGCCACCATATACAAGGAAACACGGTTGAAAAGATTTTCCGATTTGAATAAAATTGAATATTACCAAAAAATGTTATATTAGTAAGAGGACAGATTGAACAAATATATTACTGCAATTACTGCTATAAACACGAGGCGATTTTTGTTTATTTTCATTCTAGAACGAATTTTAAACATTTTAAAATATGAATATAGAAAATGTTGTTACATTTTTCGTACCCAACTACTAAATAAATTAATTTTTCATCTTTTTTTATGCATTAAAATTATAATTGTACGTTGTTTTGTCTTTCGGTAATAGTAATTTTAAATTATCTTATCCTAAAAAATATTGTCCTTTTTTTGAGCGAAAGTCAACAATGGCTGCTAGTATTGCTGATATAACAATCAATCAGCAGCAGCATCTTGTAAAGCGTTGTAAAATTCGTTTATAAACTTCTTTAAAAGTAAGATAAAAATACTTTTTGTGCTTAAAAAAGTTAATCCTATTTGGTTCTTTTATAAAAAATACTGGTTTTCACTCAACTTTCGAACTTCTAGTAGTAATGAATTTCTAGTCGCCAATTTAAAAAAAAATTAAGATTCTACTTTTTTAGGCGATTACGTCTTAAAGTCTTGGCGAAAAAAAGAAAAAACAAAACAACAAAAAATAGTTTAGAATTTAGAGTGGGGGATCAGTTTCGCATATAAATTTAATGTAAAATGATCTCCGATTTCCCGGCCATTCTTGCCTTTTAGTGAAATTCATAAAATAAATAATTACTCTACCATTAACTCCAGGTACGACTAACAAGCCCACCTCCTAAAAATGCCATCTTGAACGTATCGTACCATTAACCTTAAATATGAGTGGCAAGCCACTCCTAAAAAACTCCCTTAACCCTAACACTAAGTCCGAATGGCAACCTCCATCCAAAACAAAACCCCTTCCTTAACCTTATCACTAACCCTAAGTCCGAGTAGGAAGCCCTAATCCTACAAAAAAAACCATTAAAACCACACATAATCGTCTAAAAAAAAAAAAAAAAAAGCAGACGCCCATAAAAAAAACGCACAGGATTTATTTGCCATAGAAAAAAATTGATTAATGCCCTAAAACGCTAGAATGGCCCGGAAATGGTGAATTATTCTGCATTAAATATATGTGAAACTAATCCCCCACTCGAAATTCTAAATGAATTGTTTTTTTTTCTTTCTGCTAAGTTTTCAGGGTGTTCACACTTAATTGCCCCTAGCCCTACCACTAACCTGAAGTTCAAGTGGTAAGCCTCCCTCCTCCACAAAACCCCTTATAATCGTCTAAAAAAAAAGAAAAAAAAAACAATAAAAACGCACAGGATTTATCTCCCATAGAAAAAATAATTAACTGTCCTAAAACGCTAGAATGGCCTTGAAATGGGGGATTATTTTATGTGAAACTGATCCCCACTTTAAATTCTAAAATAATTGTTTTTGTTTCTTTCTTTCTGCCAAGTTTTTCGGGGTGCTAACATGTAATTGCCTAAATAAAAAAAGTAGAATCTCATATTTTGGGGAGGTAAGGGGGTGAGTTAGCAGAAGGTGTAAATCTACAATAATGCTAAAGAAATCTTGCAATATATTCATTTTTAAACAGTCCTAGTATTAGATTTTAGTTTCTTGTACATAAAATGTATTACAATTCAACTTTGAGTTTTCTTACTTCTTTCTTTTAATGGATTCATGGTATTTTTAAGGTATTGCAGCATATTTATGTGCACTTAGTGCAGATTACTTGGAAACCATTAATTTCTGGAGATTTTCAGTGGCATATTCTGATTCCTTGTACAAAAATACACTTATATGGTAAATTTCATTGCTTAATCTTGTGTTTTAACAAAGATATAACATTTTTACTGAAAAATTAGTGTACAAAATGTGACGAAACGCATACGGTATTAAAGAGGGGAAAATATCCAATTGTGCGAGGCACAAAAATAGTCATAACTTCCTTATTTTTAGTCAGATTTAAAAAAATTAAAAAAGATTCTTTCTTAGATCATCAAGCTCTTTCTATATATGCCATTATTGAGATATTTTAAGCAATTTAAATTTTTTCATGTGTATTGCTACTTGTAGGAAGAAATCTTTGTTTACAGTTTGTTTATCATTAACATTTTGAATTTTCAAATGAAAAAAAGAGAAATACGACAGACAACATGACATCGTATTTTTAGCATAAACTATTTTCAAATGAAAAAGAAAAAATCAAACGCGTTCCGTATGATGTCGAAAATCTATTTGATTCAACTCAAAATTGTAAAATAATTATTTGTTTGTTTCAGAGTTATCTAAAAAAATAAGTTATTAAAATGAAATTTAAAAAAATACTTGTAAAAGTAAATAAACAAAAAGTAGTGAGTAAGTATAAACATTTAAAAAGTAAAAAAAAGTAGTTGCCAATGCTAGTGTCACTTTATTCGGATTTTTTAAATTATTTTAAACATTAGGCATTTCATTGTTTACTTTTGAAAAGCCACTTCATACATAAATTGTCATTTCTAGAGAACTATCTCTCAACTATACCGTTTTCTCTCCCAAAAATGGGTTATTCAAAAAGTAGACTATGCAACGATTTATATTTTACTAAATTGTTAATATGGTATTTATTTAGAGTTGGCAATTTATTCGAAAGTTTAATTATTACACTTTAATCCAAGTCATGAATTCTATGACTAAAATTACCTTAAAGCTTAAAAAATGACTTTAGGTGAATTAATAATCTCTACTTTTTTTAACCATCCTTCCTTTTCCCTTGGCGCGGTTTTCGGGTGTACTACTAGTCTTTTACGCATGTCTATAAAGTTTTATTACCCTGTCTTAAAAACAAATATTAACCCCAACACGCACCAGTTGACAGAACTTCGAGCACACAAAATGACAGACATCCCAACAGTCAACACCGGCAATTCGAGAAGTATATGGTGTGTTTATTTTACGCGACAAGACACGTCTTGCAAACATTTTCACCTATTAAAAGATTAACATTTTTATCTGTCAAATAATTTTGACAATATTTCATTTTCATCATCATTTTTGCTTAATTTTATTTGTAAAATTATTTTGTTTGTTTAAATAAATTTTCGTTTTTTAATTTCTTGCATTTCTGAGTTATATTTTAGCTTCTGATGGGTTAAAGAATTAGATAGAATGTATATTCAAACTCAGTTTTATTCTTCAGAAATCTTTCATGAATCTTTGGTCACTGTTTTAACGAGTTAACTGTTTAAAAGGTATCAAAACTTTGATTACAACAGTCAACACCTTAAAACTTATATGATTCATATCATGGAGAATGATTCAGTCACAAAATTATCGAAACAGTGGCATAATTCAACTAAACGTTGAATAATAACTAATCATCACACAAGAGAATGAATAGCTTCCATAGTAAAATTTTTTTTTCAAAAAAGCCGAAAAACCGAACCGTAAACCGAGGTTTTAAGGGAAAAAAACCGAAACCGATACCGAAACCAAAATTTCAAAACCGCCCAACTCTAATATATATATATATGTAGGTACAAACTTCGTTGTGGATGTGTTGGTGATGGCGTTCTTATTTTTACTCATTTTATGATCACTCTCGATAATCTAGTTTGGTCGACCCTGAATTTCTCTATTCATCTGCTGCTTCGAAACCAGGCATCTTTTTCTTCATCACTGGACAGCTTGCAATAAAAACCCTTAATGTTTAATTTATTTCTACGGCCCTTTAGACAGAAAAATGGACACTACGAACAAGGAGACAAGAGAGAGAGAGAGAGAGAGAGAGAGAGAGAGAGAAGATAAGATGGCAAGATGGCTTACTATTTACGCTGTCTCCTGAAAGTTATATTAATCTAATCAAACGAACAAAAATGCAAACAAAACAGAGAGAAACACAAAAAAATGCCGCCCCAATGCGCATCGCATTCAACAGAATCGCGGTCGCCTTTTCCCACAAAATCATTCGACTAATTCAGCACACAATGTCGAATATCACAAGCAATAGAAAAAATAACAAGAATGGTCTTAACAGAAAATTCACATCCATTTCCAAGATACAAAGTTTTTTTCATAGCTCCCTTCCATTTACGAAAATTAAGTAAGGTTTGGAAATCCGATCTTAATTAAAGTTTTAGTATTTATTAATCAATAAATGAATGTTGATATAAAATATTTATTTTCGTAAAAATTTATTTTTTTAATTAATTTACATTCCCCCTTTCGTTTCAAGAACGAAATACGTCTCATTATACTCATAGTCGAAACTCTCTGACCACCTTTACAAATACGACCGGTATTAATGTGGAGTAAGTGGGGCTTTTACAGCATCTTTTCGTAGAAAAACATAGGTCCATAACAAAATGGGTCTGTTGCCGTTAAATTTATCAATAGATAGAGGTACTCCATAAATGAGTCTGGCTCGAGAGTGTCCGAGATCCTCTTTGATAGCTGCGCGACAGCCAAGAAGGACAATAGGTATATGTACTCGCTCCATCGCTGTTGGTCAGGATAAGCGCGCAACGCTGCTCTCAATTATCGATGGAAGTGTTCTATCATCCCGTTAGAAGGTGAATGATAGCTAGTCGTACGGATGCGCTTAATCTCTAAAATCCTGGAAAGTTCCTGGGATAGGTGGGATTCGAACTGTCTATCGCGGTCAGTGGTAATAGTTGTGAAAACTCCGTAACGCGATATCCAGCCCGGTATTAGTGCTCGCGCTACAGATTCGGTCGAAATGTCATTTAGGGGAATGGCTTAAGGCCACTGTGTGAACCGATCTATACAGGTCAAGAGATAAGTAAATTACTGACTGACCGGCTATCGTTCAACAAAATCAATATTAATATAGCTGAACCGATCCTCTAGAGTGTTGACTGTTCCAAGTTGTGCGCGAATGTGCTTGGGCACCTTTGACTTTTGGTAGGATACGCAAGAACGTGTTCAGGCAGAGATGTTGTGCCTCATATTCAGCCAAAAACATTAAGCTGAAATCAGCTTCACTGTGACTTTCAGTTCGGGGTATGTCAGATTGTGAGGGGTATTAAAGATAACCCAACGATGAGTCATTGGAACAAATGATCTACGTGTCCGATGTGGGCACGGACAGGTATGTGAATTTGTCAGTTGTCAATTCAGGTGACGATATATCCAAAATAACCAGAGGTGGCTGGTCTAAGGCCATTTTCTGCAGATCAATATCCGAAGGTGATGACAGTATTAATAGGAAAGCGAGAAAAGGCGTCTGTCGCTACATTCTGTTCACCGAATATGTGTCGGATATCGCTGGTAAACTGCAAAACGAAATCCAAGTGGCGAGTCTCTCGTGGAGAATATTTATCTGGCTTAGAAGGTAAGTGAGTGGTAATCGGTGTAGATCACAAATTGACGACCCTCGAGTGAATGCTGAAAGTGTTTCACTGCGAGGTACATAGATAGAAGTTCACCGCCAAACGTGCTGTAACATTGTTCTACCAGTTTCAGCTGTCTCGAAAAATATGCGAGAGGTTGTAGTTCTTGTTGCTGCTGTTGTTGCAACACTGCACCTACAGCAGTGCCAGATACATCAACAATCAGTGAAAACTGTTCACTGGATACAGGACATGCAAGTAAAAATGTCTTCGCAAGTTATTTCTTCACTTCATTGAAAGCTTGCAGCTGATTATCATTCAGTGAAATCTGCTTGGTTTTCTTCTTCCTGTTACGTAAAAAAGAAGACAGGAGATCTGCACATTGTGGGATAAAGCGTCTGTAATAGTTTAGTCGATCAAACAAGGGTCTTAGTTGGCGAAGTGAAGTGGATGGTTAAAGGTCTTGTAGAGCCTTAACTTTTTCAAGTAAAGGGGATATACCTTCAGGACTGATAATGTGGCCCACGAAAACATGTGACGAAGCACCAAAAACACATTTACCATGGTTAATTCTCACCTGGTATTTCTGAAACCGTTCGAACAGTAAGTGAAGATTAGTGTCATGTTTCTCAGATGACACACTTGCAACGAGCATGTCGTTAATGCAATTATAGACAAAGTAAGATCTCGCACTATTGCATCACGTTGGAAGGTACTAGCCACGTTTCGCAAACCAAAAGGCATAGTACGGAATTCGAACACTCCAAATGGAATTGTTACCGCAGTTTTGGGTATGTCGGCCAGGTTAAATTGGATCTGATGGTAAGCCTTAACCAAATCCAGTTTGGAGAAGGTCTTACAACCGTGCAGTGACGCAGCAAAATTCTGTATATGTGGGATTGGGTAACAATCAGGTACCGTCATGGTGTTGAGTCTTCGATCCCAAATCGAGCGCCAATCTCTGAAGCGCTTCGGGACCAAATGCAAAGTGGAAGCCCATAGACTGAACGAAGAGTGCATAATTCACAGCTGCAGCATACGGTTAAACTCGGTATTAACTGCTTTTAATTTCTCTGCAGAAAAGCGGCTAGGGCGTAAAACCACAGGATCACCAGTGAATTCAATATGGTGTTTTTTTAAGTATGTATTTATTTAAGTGACCTACGCCGTTGTGTGTAGGTTGCCGAAATTTAAGAGTGTTACAGTAGAGTAAGTAAGAAAGTAAGAAAGTTAGTTAGCTGCTGAAAGTCTCTTGGAGCAATATATCTTCAATGAAGATAGCTTTGCTCTGTATTGGTGACAGAGGCAGGAGATAGGGGAGGCGTCTATCCCCAGCAGTGCCCGGAAGTTCTCTGGTGACTGCTGTTAAAATCCAAATGGGTTGGAAGTAGTTCTTTTGAGGTTTGGTAGAAATTAATACGCCCTGGAGTCTGATTAGTCCGCATGTGACCAAATCGCAATACAGGGCCTGCTCTCCACGAGAGAAAATAAGTGTTAATGTCTATTACTGCTAAAATGTTACGCATTTTATCCTAATCATATATATGAAAAAGAATTACATATATAAAGTTAAGTGGATAAATAACACGATCGATAATCAATTATATATAATGAAACTTTGATCGAATTTTTTTTTTAACAGAGTTCACCTCAAACAATGTAAGAGGTTACTGAGGATTAGGGTGAAAGTTTTGGGGGTTATGCTAAATTGGGAGCTGTACAGCGAGATGCTTGTTCACATTAGTTTTAAATTTCTGCATGTCGGTACAGTCAGGAAAACATGGAGCAGGGCGTGGGTTTCATAGGCCTGCAGCATGAGGAAAGAAGCTTTTGGAGTAGAAGACTCTCCGGCACCTAGGGACCTCCACAGTTAAAGGGTGGGATTTAGCTGACTGTCGGGTAAGTCGAGTGTATTTTCATCGAGGGGGCACCAGAGCAGCAAGTTGATCGGAGAACATTCCATTAAAGTACTTGTAAACAAGCACAATGATGCAAAATTGCGGCGATGGGACAGGGGATGGAGCTTTATGGTAGTGTGGGACCTATTAGATTAGCGACTCCTTTTTGGACTAGTGGATGGTGCACCAATTCAGATGTGACAACAATACTCCATGCATGGGCGGATAGTGGCTTTCTAGAGATATAGGATAATGTCAGGTGTGAGAAGCTTTCTAGCACGGTAGACGGAGCCCACTTTCTTTTCAGCAGCTTTGGCAATGTCTTCTATGTGTTTGTTCGAATTCATGTTACCTGTGAATGTAAGGCCGAAGAGTTTGAACGTTGGACTTTCAGGTAGGATGTTATTTGCGATGGCGATCGGTGGTTAAAGAGATTTCTTGTAGTTGTTGAAGGAAAGGAGCTTTGTCTTAGCAGCATTAAATGTTATCATCCATTTATGACCCTATTCGACTACAGACTGGAGGTCACTTTCTAAGGATTCAACTATTGGTTCGAATATGTGCGGGTCCGTTTTACCTACATGACCGGAGCAGAGCGTGGTGGCGTCAGCAAATATACCCATCTCAGACACAATGTCATCAGGGAAGTCGTTTATGAATATAAGAAACAATAATGGTCCAAGGATCAATCCCTGGGGTACACCTGCATTTATGTTATGTTGTTTGGATGAACAGCCATCGAGGACAACCTGAATCTTATTTTTGGATAGGAAGGATCTAATTATATTAAATATTTGTGCAGTAATACCATATGAATTACTTTTACGTAAGGTCAGGCCAAGCGTCGTCTCGGGTGAGGGCTGGGGTAGGGGGAATGTCGGTTGACAGGAAATAGTGTTTAGCTTTCTTTTAAGACTGTCTGGGGCAAGAGGACATGAAAAAAATTATATAACAGGATAGATTCTGCTCGTCTTGGGTGATTTTCATAAAATGTAGTTGTTCTCATTATAATTTTAATTTGACTACACGTTCTATGTCACAATATATACATACATACATACATATATATATATATATATATATATATATAGAGAGAGAGAGAGAGAGAGAGAGGGAGGAAGAGAGAAAGAGAGAGAGATGAAGAAAGAAAGAGAGATATATAGTGAGAGAGTATGGAGTATAAGGAAACGAATAGAGACAGTTATATAAATATTAACGGACTTCCAGGATGCGAAAAGGGATGAAAATGTTTTATTTCAATGTGATAGTTGTCGCTTTTGTCGATCGACCATGACAAATTAACTTATTTTTTATTCTTTCGTGCGTTCGTTAAGATTTAAAGGAAATCGATAGAAATTGAATAAACATAGCATGAGCATTTATTGTTAACATCAACAGATCTCCTTGTGACGGTTGGCAAATATTGGAGTGGGTATTAGAAAATCGGAGTTGATTTTAAGCTTTTCAAATCCGATTATGGGACAAGAATTAATATAGATATATATATTTAGGAAAGATTTCGGGTTATTGTAACCCGAAATTTTTCATAAGTTCCGGATGACAGGACAGACGAACCCTGACTATTTCTAGCGGACGCAGTAATGTATAATATTTAAATAAAATAATAAATAGTATGAGTTTCTGCGAACAGCAGATACATACTATATATGTATAATACTTGAGGAGTCTCTTCATGGTTATTGCAGCGTAAATAGAGAGATTCTAAACTGAATGAGACAAGCATCATCCTCTTTTGGTAGACTCAGGTGAAGGGTCACTATTTATTTGCCACCCACTAGAGCAAAGTTAGACACAAGCTAGATTTTAATGTGAGGAATATTCAACTAACCAAAAAGGGTCCCTCTAGATCATATTGGGATTTTTTGTTTTACGACACATCGACCCTTTAAGCCTTTTTCTGTCATACGATGTATTTAAAACATAGTAATTTGATAATTTCTGAAAAGTTATTTAATTGTATCTCATTTAAAGAAGTAGAGACATTTTCGAACGGCATGGTGAGGATATTCCTTTATTCTGTGCAGTCGATTGATATATGTTTGACTGTGAGTAGTTGATCGCCGTAAGTGTTATTGTTGGGTTAGTTGCTTCTTTGCAAGTATGGCAGCCCTTTAATTTCCTGCCATGCTTACATGACGAGGAAGACCAAGAATACCACTTTGGAACGATTCCAATATTTTTTTTAAAAACTACCGATTCTGTTCTGAATTCTCGATTTCGATACAATTACCGATTCCGATTCCAATAACGAAAGCACCCGAAAGAACACAGCCACAGCATAAAAAGTAATCAGCTGTGCAATTCCAATAGCTTCTTTCCAAGAACTGCGGGCTTGAGGAACTCTCTTTCTGCTGACTGTTTTTCTCCTACCTATAGTCTTGGTCTTTTCAAGACTAAGACCATTAGGCATCTCCTGTCTTTGCAATAATCATATTTCGTTCTTGTTAGCTCCTTACATCAAATGGCTCCATACCTTGTCTGGAGCAATTTCCATTTTTTTTTAAAAACTGTAGACCCATCTATCAAAGGAGTTCATTAATTGACGTAAATTTAAAGTCGTTTATATAGAAAATTTCCGATATTGTGAGCTTTTCTTATCGCAAACTTTTTCCCTTAAAAGAACAACGACGATTCATGAACTTAAAATGATATATACCAAAGTTATGTTAAAAAAATCAACTTGTTTACGTCAGTTTTTTTTTAGTATGATATTGTGCTGGAACAAAATTTATAAAAAACGGATATGTTTATTTTTGTATCTCACCGATAATAGACATTGGTAAAATTGTAGATGAATCAATTTTTTTTCGTGCGATACGATTTCATGCATAAGATAGTTATAATCTTATAACCGTCTTTCCGACGAATCTGCCGCCTGAGAATAATTCTACTCCAAAGAATTTTGCCCACCCGATTACTTTTTCTTAACCCTGGGAGGGGGGGGGGGGCAGATATTTGTGTATGAACTTTTAGAACATAATTGAATAAGTTTATTATTAACAAACAATTTATTGACATTAGATTTTAAATGATACAATTTATTGATATTTTTCAGCTATCTTATGGAAAATATCTTTCTGGGTTTAAAAAAAGACAAACTTCATTCATTAATAATTAATTAATTAATTAGTGTTTATTTTCATTTTAAATAAGCAAACATTTATTCGTAAATGAATTTAATTAACTAGTTTCAAAAGGGAAGAGAAGGAAGATTATAATGCCGAAATTTAAAGATATTTGTTTTAAAAGAAATTTAAAAATTACTTTTAGTTAACTAAACATTGGAAAAAAAACGTGTTTGTTTTTGTTTACGGTTTTGTTTTACAAATTTAACTATATTAATTTACAAAGAATGATATCTCAATTATAGAGCAAAATAATTACAGAGAAATCGAGAAAAAAATAAAGCCAGCAAAATACAAATTTTACTCATCGAACACATTTTAGGTTTAATTATAATTAAAATGAGAAGGAAACATGGTCTTAACTAAATAACAGAACGTTTCCTTTCATTTCTGTCAATGGCGAAAATTTCCTTAGTACACAAAATTTATACAAAAACAACACCATTGTGCTTAATTTGTCAAAATATATGTTATATATTTTAGCAAATAAATAATTCAAAGTGTAGTATCTGTTCTGATACTATACTTTATCTTTTGTGTGCTCAGTCAGTGAAAAAGAAATCCTTCTAGACTGACGTAATTTTGATTTTTATCCCAATCCAAAGTGTCCCTTTTTGGAGAGCTTGATTCCCCACATTAAAAACAGAACCTTGTGTCTAAATCTGTCCGAGTGGGGAGACAAGTAAATAGGATCACACGTAATTAATAACACTCTCAACTAAATCACAGACCCCTAAAATGAGATTCTACTTTTTTAGGTGATTATGTACGAACAACCTGAAAAACTTGTCAGAAAGAAGAAAAAAAGAATTATTATACAATGAAGGATCAGTTTTGTATATAAATTTAATGTAAAATGCCCCTCATTTCCGGACCATTCTAAATATTTAGGCTTGTTCATTACATTTTTATACCAGTAACCCTAAGTCCGACTGCTAAGGTCATAAAATCACATGTCATCAATTTAAAAAATGTAGCCGCCCCCCCCCCCACACACACACACACACGAAAAACGGACAGAATTTATCTACCACAGCAAACATTTTTATTTTTGGTTAACTGACCTAAAACACTAGAATGGCTCGGAAATGGGGGCTTGTATTACGTTAAATTTACATGTGAAAGTGATCCCACTCTCTAAATTCTAAAAAAAGTAATTTTTTATTTTTTATTTCCACCAAGTTTATCAGGGTGTTCATACGTAATCACCTGAAAAAGTAGAATATCATTTTTGTTTAGCGGGTGATTTAGCTGAGGTTAACAACCAAAGAAAGAACTATGTTAATACAAGAAGACGCTGAAAAGGGAACGACCGCAATTAACTATAGACCGATAACCTGTTGACCAACCATGTAGAAAATCTTAACGGCCCAACTGAGAGCACAGATCTACTACTCCCTTAACAATCGTGAATTACTTTCCAAGGAACAAAAAGGATGCCGGAAAGGAAAAAGAGGGACACAGGACCTACTATACAAAGACCAAAATATCCTGAAGGAGTTAAAAAGCAGGGAAAAAACATAGTCATGGCATGGATTGACTACAAGAAAGCCTACGACAGAATCCCTCAAGCATGGATAATTGAATGCTTAAGAATGTACAAGATACCTGACAAGATTATTAATATTATCAAGAAAGCAATAAAAACATGGAGACTTAAACTGACAGCTGGAGGACAACGCCTGACTGAGATAAGAATACAGAGAGGAATCTTCCAAGGAGATGCTCTATCACCACTACTATTTATTATAGCCATGATGCATAAAACTTCATACTCAGGAAATGTGATGGCGGACACAAGTTCGCAGACACAAGAGAAAGAATAAACCACCTCATGTATATGGACGACCTGAAGCAAAAAAGGAACTGAAAAAGCTGATAAACATGACTAGAATCTTAAGCCATGACATTAAAATGGAATTTAGAATGGAAAAGTGTGCACTGCTAAAAATGAAAAGTGGAAAACTGGAGACATCCGAGGGTATGAAACTGCTCAACCAACAGGAGATGAGCGCGCTTGGCGAACATAGCTATAAATATTTGGGAGTGCTGGAAGAAGACACCATCAAAACAACAGAAATGAAAGAGAAGATTGGAAAAGTATACCTGAGAATAACAAGGAAACTCTTACAAACGAAACTATATAGTAGAAATCTAGTTAAAGAAATAAACAACTGGGCAGTATCACTAATAAGATACTCTGAACCATTCATAGGCTGGACCAAAGAAGACTTACGCATCTTGAAACGGTAAATCACATAATAAGTGAATGCAGCAAATTAGCCCCAAAAGAATACAAGAACAAACACGACTGTGTGGGGAAAGCAGTACACTGGGAACTATGCAAACAACTGCATTTTGAGCGTGCAGACAAATGGTACAGACACAAACCGGAGATAGTACTGGAAAATTAAATCGCAAAATAATCTGGGACATGGATGAACAAACAGATAAATTCATCCAAGCAAGGAGACCAGATGTCATAATAATCAAGAAAAAAGAAAAAAACTGCCAAATTGTAGTATTTTGCCGTCTCAGCATCCCACATGGTAAAGATCAAGGAGATGGAAAAACAAAGCAAATACACGGAATTTGCCAGAGAACTGAAAGAAATATAGAACATGAAGAAAGTCAATATAATACCAATAATTGTAAGAACACTAGGAACAGTCCCGACAAACCTGGAAAAAAGACTAGGAGAAATTGGAATCAAACCGAAGACTGAGACTATACAATGAACTGCAATAATGAAAACAGCTTATACCTTAAGGAAAATCCTCGAAGGCGGAAACAAACCTACATAAACTACAAACACTAACCAGCCGTATGGAAGTTGAAACAGAAATAGAACAAAAACATGGAAGGAACACGTGAACCCGATAGGAATTGAAACTGCAATAAATCTTATAGATTGTAACCCCCCACCAAAAAAGGCACTAGTCTTGCCTGAGACAACAAAAAGAAAAACTGAAGAGAGGGAACACTAACCCGACTTCCACTGGAAGAGTGCGGAGAAGAGTACTGGGACCTTGGGGAGGCTTATTGCCACCACAATCCCAGAGAAGACCAATGATCACTGTCAGCGAGAAATCAATGGTAAGCGGCTGTTGTGATAACGCAATGTCATTTGCAATGGTTATCGAAAAGGGGGAGACTACTGGAAATCTGCGTAGACTTGTTATCACGCAGACTCCATGGAACACCACCGGTTAGCAATTACTGATGATGACTTTGTGAGAACTCCTAGTGAGTAAATAATAATAATAATAATAATAATAAGAAGAAGAAGAAGAAGAAGAAGAAGAAGAAGAAGAAGAAGTTCGTATATAGTAAAAAAATATATTTAACTTCTACAAAGAAAACAATTCAAACGTTCACATTACATTAAAATATAAGTTTAAATATGAAGCAAAAATTAATTTTTACAAACATGTTAGTAATTAATTTTTCATTCATAGAACACATTTTAAATTTCTTTAAAATAAATTTTTTAAATATATACATTCACTTACATTTTTATGTTGGCAAATTTTCACTGTCTTTCACGTGGTCTAAAAACAGTGTACTTGTGTCTTGTCATTGGAAGAAAAATGTAACTGAACTGACAAAATAATTTCAATAATATTAATAACCAAGAATCATTTTTATTATTAGTCTTTGATTTTATTACATTCTATCTCCATTCCGATCCATATTTATATCTTTAGAAATTTTGCTTTACAACCAGAAAGTGTGTTCTCGCACATTAAAGTCACTAATTCATTTATACCTCATTCAACTCCAAACCAAGTTTTTTTAAATGTTTGATGTCTGAATAAGATTTATGTTTCTCTATATACCATATCGATCGTGTATTAGTCATACATCGTTTTACATATGCAGCTTGGTAGAGCAACATGGTGATAGTTTGTTGGTTTAGAATGGTCTTTGCCAGGTTTAGGATGATAACTGATCCAAGCAGTGATTTTGGTCATTAGATATATGTAGCCCTCACGCTTTAGTGGCCATTTGCTTTGTTTGGGGTGAATAAAAAATAAAAACTAATTTTTTTTTTAAATATGTAGAAGTATGTAATGTGAGGTATGCGTCTGGTTGTGGTTTCAGAAAATGGTAGTGAATTTCATCTGGGCCAGTAACTATGTTTTTCTTTTATCTATTGAACTTTTTAGTTTTGTGATAGTGAAAAGGGTGTTGTAATCTTCTTCATTGTTTGAAGTAAATTCATTTTTTCTTTCTCTACAATATTTTATAATCTTAAAACTTGAGTGATCAGTTGAGGATATTAGACTAAATTCTGCTGCTATTTTATTGACTTTCTTTTTCATCTGTAAGTTTTGCTCCATTTGGTTTGATTAAATAGGCTATTGTCGTTTGTGATTTGTTCCCATTTACTTTTACAATTATTTTCTAGGTGTTATTTATTGAAATTTGGTTGTTTAGTTTGAAGATGTAATTTTTTCCAATTTTTTTTTTTCGTTTTTTGTTGTATATCAAATTTTTGCTTGAGCTTATTGACAATTTTGTAAGTTGCTTGTGATTGGGCTAAGTTTAAATATATTAAGCATTTTCCCCTGGTTTATTGCTTCTCTACATTCTACTGTGAACCAAGAGATTATTTTCTAATGTGATTTAGAGGAGTAATTCTGATTTTTTTGTTTTGCTATTTCAGCTAGTGTTTGTTTTGCTATTTCAGCTAGTGTGCTTATTGGGTCCATTTTGTTAAGAATTTCATTGTTGATTCGTGATCAACAGAGTTCGCTGAATTTAGTCCAGTCGGTTTTATGAAGCTGCCATTTTAGTTTTATTTCCTCTGGGATTCTTTAAGTCAAAGAAAATCTGTGGGTGCTGCCATATTGATTATCATGAACTCCCCAATGGAAGTCCGTGAAGATTGATGGGAAGCATATGGTTAGGTCAATGGCTGATGTTGTACGTGAACCTGGATGCAGATATGTGTGTGTTTTGTTGTTAAGAATGCATAGGTATAAATATTCCAGCCAAGATCCTATGGTTTTCCTAGTTTTGTTGAAATTGCCATATTGTAGGCATTGAAGTACGCTATTAATAAAAAAAAAAAAGGGGGAAGTTGATCAATCAGTTTTTCAATTTCCATTTGCTTTAAGTTGTATTTTGGTGGATATAGATTGAACGAATAATTATGGCTTATTGAAGTAAAACTATCAAAGCTATTTTGTATTATTTGGATTATTCGGACTACTGTCTTCAACTTGAGTGTTATTCTCACAACGTTTCGGCCGATGTAACCTCCAACCTTCTTCGGGTGTATTTTGTCGAACTCAGGAGTCTTTCTGTTGAATGCGGGAATCTGTACTAAACTTCGAAACATAATATCAAAGCTATGGCTTGAAGTGTTATATATACCCATACCGATGCACACAAGTTGATCGTCTTGTTGTCGTCGCCGTCGCGACCATCATAGTTGTGAGCCCTGGTTGCTTTTTCGTTCATTGATACAAAACCATGCCAACACTTCTTGGTTAGTTTATAAAAAGCTTTATTCAAAAGGACAGAACAGCAACTTCGCATGCATGAGTCAGAAAGAAAGAGATACAGGAAGATTTCACTACACCAGTCGCCCAACATATACTGTCCCCGTTTTTTTTTGGGGGGGGGGGGGGGCAGTACACAAAAACACGTCTATTCTTGTTCAAGTCTCACTGGCTAAGGGGTTAGCCCAACTTCCGTTTGGTGACCCCCCCTCTCTGACTGCACAACTTTTCCATTAACACGACTACTAATATGTAATAAAAGGTCAGTGTACGATTGTAATACCTCATGGGGTATTAGGGTTTTTTTTTTGTATTTTTAACTATTACTGTGGTGTCATCGATAGGCTTATTATCTGCTGCTGATCAGTTTGTTTTGCTGTAAGTGGCATATTCTTTAAAGGTAATATTGTCAATCTCTTACAGGAAGGTTTCTTGCACACAGACTAAGTTTGAGTTGATGTCTGTCAAAGACGTTTAATTTCCCTATGGTTTGATTATACACTTCTGCAGTTCCATTATATTATTGTGTCATTTCGATTATTTCCATTGTTTATCTTCATTTTGATTTCCATATTTTGTTTTTTGTATTATCGATGTGCCCATGCTTTCATATATTTTAGAGTTCGCTGATTCAGTCCAGTCTGCTTTGTAATGTTGCCATTTTGATTTGATTTTTTCTGATATAGCTTTCTTTAAGTCAAGGAAAATCGGTGAATGGTCGCTGCCACATTGATTATAATGAACTCCCCATTAGAAGTCCATGAAAATTGATAGGGAGCATATGGTTAGGTCAATAGCTGACGTTGTACCTGTTAAATATCGACATCATACACTAACAGCAAACATCATATCTGCACAACATACATTCCTAACACAAAAGACACAATCCAATTAAGACAAGCCTATTTGCACTTGAACAATGATTAGTATCAACATAAAAACCTCCCATTACACATATATGAATAGAGACTAGTTCTTCAACACTTTCCCTTTATGAGAATGGGATAGGGTCCTTTGGGAACAATACTCATCATTAATCCCATGCACTCAAAAACTGTTCTTGTCAATGCCTTTGTCATAATGTGTGCCATTATCTGATCCGATGGGCAGTTCAAAACCGAAATGTCCCCATTTTGAACCCGTGCACAGAGAGAATAGAAATTAACATCAATATACTTCGTGCACTCAGGAAACTTAGGGTTCTTGGACAATTAGTTGCTCCACAGTTGTCTGGATTAAAGGTGATTTCCATTGGAAACCAATATCAGTAAGTAATCTACGAAGCCATATGCATTTATCAGTTGTTCCACTCAGTGTTATGTACTCTGCTTTAGCAGACGACTCTGTCACTGTTGATTGTTGCTTGACTGACACAACACGACCCTAGCAAAAAAAACATAACCATAAGCATATCCAAATCACCAACATGATATGCACAGCATAACTAGTCAATATAACTTCATTACAAGACCCATCAAAGAATCGCAAAATAAGTTTGATTCCTTGCCAATGCTCAACACCAGGGTTTGACATAAATCGACTCAAAGTAACAACTTCAGATGTCAAATCTGGTTGCGTTCCAGTCATGGCATATGCCAGGCCTTCAATGACAGCTTGGTAAATTTCCTTATTGAAAGCATCTTCATCAGCATTAAAAAGGCGGAACCTTTGATTCACATCAAGAGGTGTACTGACAGGATTGCAGTCTTCGATCCTAAAACGATGCAAAATACCCTCCAAATACTTTGGTTGACTGACCCAAAGACAGCTTTTCTGCCTGCCATGCATAATGGTAATTCACAGAATACAGTGTCCTTCACCTTGATCCACCATACAAAATCTTGAACTAAGCATTTTCTTTCTTTTACTAATTCAGTCAACATCATTTGAAAGAAGAAGGAAGCACATCATCTGCATGAAGTGCAATAATAACAATTATGTTAGGGGTCTTACCCTTCTGCAGAGGTGCAGTCGGCATATTCTACGGCCACAGCCGACAGGGAGATACTCTGAATGGAACAAAAATAAAAATTGCCCAAGTCTAAAAGGATTTCTTTCCCTCTGTGTGAAGACAGAACATGATACTACACTTTGTATTATTTATTTGCAAAAAATATAAAGGTTCAGATACTGCACTTAGATCCTAGCCAGACTGATAGGAAGTAAAGATTCAAGTGAAGGGTCTTTCAAAGCAAATACCCTAATATCCACATCAACATATCTGTTTATTTAGCAGCTGTCATCACAAAACCATTAAGTTTTCGTTTTAATTTATTTTATATTAGAGACTAAAGGGGGTGAATTTTATCTATTTTACTTTTTAATTATTTCGAGGCCGTGCATGTGTGTGTGTTGTATTAAAATGAAAAAATTGCGACTGTCCAATATTGAATAAAAATAAAACACGCATCAACTAGAAATGTAAGTCTGTTTTGTAATAAATAACTAATCTAACGTACACAAGAATAATTAGAATTTTTTTTATTAACTATTTAATTTTGAATTAATATTCAAATTGAATTAGATCAAGGGAAACAACTATCAGTTATTTGAAAGAAGTTATTTCCCTTGCATTGTATCGCATAAATGAATGAGCCTTTTTATTATTCATATTTATTTAAGGTAAAAAATTGTTATTGCTAAAACAAAACATTATATTTAATCTATCGAAAAATAAACGTATGTGTAATGTTTACCTTTTATGACATGAACCCATTCATTGGGGAAAAGTTATTTTGTATTAATAAAAATGTAACTATATGTTCAAAAATTGTTTGATAAAGCAATAGGTAAATATTGTAAATATTTTAGAATTATTTTTATGTTAATTCATTATTTTTCAGTGTTGCCATCTAAAAATTTAACTGTCTCAATAAAAATGGATCGTAGAAACTGTTGGTAAAAGGGATTTTATTTTAAATTTTGAAGTTGATATATGACAAATAATATTTTGTGTCCATATCTTATTGAAATTTTTTATAGAATTTCTGACTAGAAGTTTAATTTATTTTTCGAAATATTATATTATAATTATTTTTATAAAGAAAAAAGAAATGGTAAATCTGAATTTATTTGTTAAAATATGAGCTCTAAAATTAATTGACTTCGAAATAATGCAAAAAAACTGTTGGCATGAACTTCTTTTAAATTAACTAAAATGCTATCTATAAATATATATATATATATATATATATATATATATATATAACAAAAAAGGGAAAAGAACAAATAAGTAATAGAAAACAGGCACCTATTTACACTAAGGTAAAGTTAGACACTCTCTTTATGAGACAAAATAAAAATTGCACCAGTTAAGAAGGATTATTTTTCCTCTGACTGACGACAGAACAGATACTACACTTCGATCCTAGCCCGAAGGCCGGGAGTATATTTTTTCTTTCTTTTTTCTTTTGTCAGATGTTACGTACTAATAGAATGCTTTTTTCTCTTAATTTTCTCGTATATACTTTAAGTAATGTTTCTTAGAAAAGTTTGCCTATCTTTTCCTAAATTCAAACACATTCTAATATATGTAAACCAATTCTCGAAAGTCAAAGGTAGATCTACAGAAAATCCAATATATTTTTGGCAAGTAGTTTTTTTATACACTCCAAACAAGGCATATATCCACTCAAGCGTATGGGGCTACTTGATAGGGGTTAGATGTATAGGGAAGCAACTTGGGTGGGAAGTTGGGCAGCAAAATGTTTGTTCATGTTACATTTAAATTTTTGCATGTTGGTACAGTCGGGGAAACAGGGAGCAGGAAAGAAATTCCAAAGGCAAGCGGTTTGAGGAAAGAAGCTATCAGAGTAGAAAATCTTCTGGTATCTAGGGACCTCTACGGTGAAGGGATGGGATTTTGCTGCTAATCGGGTGGGTTGGGAGTATTTTCGTTTAGGAGGTACAAGTAAGTTCATCAGAGCACATTCTGTGGAAGTACTTATAAAACAAGCACAGGGATGCAACATTGTGGCAATGCAGCAGGTGCTGAAGCTTGGCAGATAGTATCGGACCCATTAGGTTAGAAATTCTTTTTTTCAACCTTTCCAAGTGATTGGTGCACCATCCCAGATGTGGTAACAACACTCCATGATGGGCAAATTCTGGCTTTTTGGAGATATAGAATACTGGCAGATGTGAGAAGTTTTAAAGCCCAATAGCGGAAACCTATTTTCTTTTCAGCAGACTTCGCAACATCTTCTTATGTACTTAATTCACTTTATGTTGCTTGAGAATGTGAGGCCGAGGAGTTTGAACGTTGGACTCTCAGGAAGGGTGCTATCGGCTTGGTAGCATTAAATATGATCATCCAGGTCTGTAGTAGAATGGGGCCCATTCTACTACAGACCTGGAGGTCATTTTCTGAGGATTGTATGTTTTGACATGATGCAACATCAGACAGACAGAGATTTGACGAATTATTATTAGAATTAAATGAGAAGCAGTTTACGGCTATATTCTTTAAATCATCAAAGTTAAGTAACATTTAGTCTACTCACCACTTAGATGGGTGACAATTTGTTAATAACAAGTTCCATAAGTTTGGAAACAAAAGTGGATGTAAAAATGTCACTTTCTCAAATATTCTTGGGAAAGTTATGAATCCACCCATCCTGACTATTGCTGAAATAGTTGGGTAAACTAAGCTCCCAAGCCTTTGTAGAGCAACTAGTCTCGGAAAAGGAAAACCCTGAAATAACAGCATTCTTTCTCTGTTTGTCTCAGCAGGGCTTCCGATCGTCTTGGATTTCTCCTTGCTATGGTGCATAAGACAACTTGGCTGAGGAGAAGTGCGGTTAGATATTGCACAACACTTACTTAATTATAAACTCTAGATCACACAGTCCCATTTGCAGATGGTGTCCATTGTCTCTAAAGACAGAAAGAGACCATTCAGACGATTTTATTTTATATGCAATGTGTTTTTTTCTTACCCATTTTTCCATCATCATATTTTTAGTAATTTAGCCCACGGAATAAATGTGGTATTATGATCGTTGAAAGTGTGAGTGAAATGGATAATTGGTTATGCTGAATGATATTCTAAATATGTGTGGTCAATGAATGCCTCTGGTTAAAGTTTAAGAGAGTTAGTAGAAGACCAACAGATCTCAAATCACCCTAAATTAATGGCCTTGTGCCTACTTGTATTTTGTAATACAATCTATATAATAAAGCAAGGTCAGTCTGATTCTCAAAGTTTTTTTATTGTTGTAGCCTTAAATAGCCGAAAATAAATAAAACAACAAAGAGATAGTTAACAAGAGAATGTATTTACAGAAAGTACAGAAGTAATGGGTTGCCAGAGACTGCTTCTGGATTGGCATCACGACACTCTCATTCATGGTGTCCGGAAGAGTTCACGTAGTGACACAAAGGGTAGATCACCATAACAGTAATTGATAACTTTCTTCATGCAAAATCAATATTTGATTCTGGTTCGTCTGTTCTTTATGATATGATCATAGTCTTAAAAAAGGGGAATAACTCTATATTCGGCAATACAGATTTATTTCCATTTGTTTGAAAACGAAAAAAATAATATTTTGAAAAAAAAAGTATAGTTTTTTTTTTAAAAGCAAAATAAATTACAAGTAAATCAAACGAAATCAAATCAAATGTATTTGGCAAAAAATAGCAAAGTGCAACAAGCCATGCAAAGAGACAGGTAGAAGTTATTTACATCAATATATAGTCTGAATATTTCTCCAAGGCTGCTTTAAACATGAATATGGTAGTCATCGTCACGACCTCCTCTAGTAGGTTGTTCCGTAAAAACACTATCGGGCAATGGTGGTTAGGTACCTAGTAAATAATACAACCTCATTGTTTTTCGCAGGGATCTTCCAGGTGTAAGAACAAAAACGTCTTCCAAATAAAAGCCTTACTTAACGAAGATGAAATTGATTTGTTATTAAGTTTACATAGTGTTGCCTTAAGAAACGGAGAAAATTAGACTCCTAAGTTGTCGACTATTCATTGGAGAACTCAAAGCAAACGCCGAAGGATGGAGCACATGTCCGCCTATGGGACAGACCACTTACGTAAGCCGATCGAAAGAACAATCCGTGATGGAATTAGTTTGGTTTACATATCAACATGTGACATATTACTTAGCAGCAATATGTTTTTAAAGTTTAGTATAGAATGGTTGCCAAATGCAAAAAGGTTTAACTGAGTATGGTTGACAAGGTTTTGCATATACCTCCCTTCGAAGGGGAGGTCTTATGTCTCGCATATCACAATCAAATAAAATATGTGTTTGTTATCGAATGTAGATCAACAAATCATAGTAGCACAATTAAATCATACCGCATAAATGCTCCTCCTTTGACTGAGACACTTCATCCCCGATCGTCTTCGCGGGATGCGTTCTCACTGGAATTAAAGTCTTACAACAACCAAAGGAAAGAAGAATATTCTGAATTTGGAGACGGACCATTTATTAAGCTGTTGACGTCGCCTTTTTTCTGATAGTGGCGGAGGAGAGGGGGTGGCATTTCGAAGCTATGGACATCTGGGGCCTTAGCCTCTTAATTTATAATCGATTCTTCAATCATTTCTTTACATGTGCTCTCCTCTTCAAGCTTCCCAACGAACTCTTTACTTCTCTCGCTCACCCTTTCTTTGATCCATGTGACGTCACATTCGTTTTTAGTATTCTTTTTACTAATGGATCGCCACTTATCAAGGTCTGAGGGCCACTCGAGGATAAGGGTTAGAATACAGTAGGTTGAGGTGACATCTGAGTGCATACACTGACCCCGATTTCATGTGTACATGCTAACATTGCCCGGAGGATTTAAATAATCAGATATGTACTAGTAAACGTACTCTTTACTATTTAACATTAGGGCTTTTAGCTAGGAGCAAAGTGTAGTATCTGTTTGGATGCTGCACTTTATCTTTACTGTCCTTCTAGACTAGAGCAATTTTTATTTTTGCTCCAATCCAGAGTGCCCCTTTTTGAGGATCTGGATTTTCCCCACATTAAACACCGACCTTGTGTCTAACTCTACCCTCGTGGGAAAGCAAGTAAATAGGGACATGGTTTAGCCTTAGATTTACCTGTTCCCATTCTTATTTATTACTAATCAATACTATATTTTTAAAGTTAGAATGATTGCCAAATGCAAAGGGTTTGATTGACAAGGTTTCACCATAGTTTCACCTGCCTCCATGATATGATAAATAGCAGATTGGATGAGTTTAGTCATGTGATTTGAAAGTAGGGATTGAATTGATATAGACAAAGAAGGATCATCATGTGTAGTCCAGATAGGGGCCATTATACACCTCTGAAGATAGTCAGAGGCAACTCATAGTTTAGGGAAATGGATCCATACATAAGTATATTGATTTACTCCTCTCCAGGAGTTAGGCACAAGGCCAGTTTTTATCTTACTCCCACAAGTAAGATGTGACCCAAGGTCGGGTCGGGAAAGTGGGGTTTAAAAATTGCCTGGGCAGCCCCGTCGGCATTCCCCGGTAGGGGCGCCTCAGACAGTAAGCAATAAACTTACTCCTCCCCAAAGAGGGGAGGCGAAGCCTGGGAGGGTGGACCTCCTAGAACTGCACAGGACAGACCCATAGACTGGCGTAAATCATGCCCCGAAGGCCAAGACAATACCAGTCTATGGGGTGCAGTATCCATCGGAACAGATACTACACTTTGATCTTAGCCAAAAGGCCTACATACATAAGTAATATACATTATATGAGTTGTTTTTCTGTCCAAGGATACAATTAAAAACAAATCTCTATACAAAGATCAAACACAACTTTTCTGTATTATTTGAATTATTCGGACTACTGTTCTTATTTTGGATGTTATACTCAAAACGCTTCAGCTGATGTAACTTGCAACCTTCTTCAGGTGCGTCTTGTCGAACTCAAAAATCTTTATGTCGAACTCGGGAATATGTATGGAATTTCGAACTGAACCCTTTATTTAATCTATGGGGGTAGATTTTTCTCGTTCATTCAGTCATGACCAGGTAGAAGTCTTAAGTAATTTCTATTATATTCTTAGTATCGACTGTACTGAGTATTGAACCTTCAACCCCCAGAAGACTCTCACTTAGAACTAAGTATTACTTAGTATTGTATCCGTTGCACCACACGTCTGACTACTATCATGGATTAAATAGGAGGTTCAGTTCGAAATCCCGTACAGATTTTCAAGTTTGACATAACGATTCCTGAGTTCAACAAGACATACCTGAAGGAGGTCGGAGGTTACATTGAGGAAAACGTTGTGCGAATAACATCCAAGGTTTGAAGAGTACTTCGAATAATTCAAATAATACAAATCATCAATGCTAATCTCAAAAATTCGAAACATAACAACTTTTCTGGATTACAATTTTTCAACAAATTTCATGCTAGTGGGTCTGCGTTCGCACTGGACATCCATAAACAGACATTTTACTTTATTGATTAGGAATGAATAGGGAACCTCTGTATTCCTACTCCAATCCCTGAACCTCATAATACCATCTTTTCTTATTTTTTAATTTCTATCATTTTAATTTTTAATGACTTTATAATTGAAAATTGTAGAAATTAAAATAATAAGAATAAAAATAGTAGTATGGCATTCGGGAGTTAAAGTACACATGTAACCTCATTTATTCCCAGGGGATGCTAATGAAATATATATTTTAAATGAAGATTGAATTGTCTACATCTGCTTCTTCCAAGAGTGTTCCAGCTACCTGCCGAAAGGAAAGTATCCCAAGAAAAGAATCAAAAGAACATCTTCAAACTTAGCACGTGGGATATGGACAGACTATTAGATATAAATTTATTGAATTAATCAACGTTTGTTTTTCCCTATATATTTTAATCAAACGATGTACATGCTAAAATATTCCTTGGTTTTGGGATCAAGTTATGTTTGAAAAAGATCTATTTTAATTGTTCTAATTAGCCCTAATTTGCAATTAACTCACAAAGAGACCCATCTCCTAATAAGAATCTATCTATTATTTTCACCCTCTCTCACTGAATGTTGTTTGCTCCCTTCATCGTCTATAACTCTCTCTTTCTCTCTTTCTCTCTCTCTCTCTCTCTCTCTCTCTCTCTCTCTCTCTCTATATATATATATATATATATATATATATATATATATATATATATATATATATATATATATATATATATATATATACAGGGTGTTTCAAAAGTCTTGGGAACATTACAAATGCGTATATCTCATGAACTATTCCAGGTAGAAAAATGAAACTGGTGCCATTTTAAAGCTTGCTTAATCAAGTTTTTGGTCATACTAATGATTTTCGTGTTATCTTTCCAGGTGCAGTAATGGCGTTCTCTAAACAAGACAAGGCATTTTGCGTCCTCCAATTTGCAAAGACTGAATCGTGGACATGTGTTCAGCATGCATTTCGCAGGAAATTTAAAAAAGAAGCCCCTGAAAGGAAATCCATTGTCAGATGGCATGCTAAATTTGTGAAAGATGGGTGTTTGTGCCCAAGTAAGCGAACAGGTCGCCCTTCAACTTCAGAAGATGCAGTTGAGCAAGTTCGGACAGCCTTTCAGCGGAGCCCCCGTAAATCAGTGAGAAGAGCCAGCAGGGAACTTCAGCTTGCTCCAGCAACTGTCTGGCGTGTCTTAAGGAAACGACTGCAAATGGTACCTTACAAGCTCAAGTTGGTCCAAAAGTTGAAGGACACTGATAAGCCACTTCGCCGTGACTTTTGCATTGCAATGCAAGAGAAGTTGGAAGATAACGGCTTTGATGACCGGCTTGTTTTTAGCGATGAGGCGACCTTCCATCTGAATGGCAAAGTTAACAAGCATAACACTCGCATATGGGGTACTGAGAATCCTCATGAACTTCTTGAGCACGAGCGAGATTCACCAAAAGTGAACGTGTTTTGTGCAATTTCCAAGAAAGGTGTCTATGGACCGTTCTTCTTTGAAGAGGCAACTATCACTGGTGAATCCTATCTCAACATGCTGGAAGACTGGTTAATGGCTCAGTTGGAACAAGCAGAATCTGATGACTTCATTTTTCAACAAGATGGTGCACCACCACACTGGAGTCTTAGAGTAAGGCAGTTTCTTAACACAAGGCTGCCTGGTAGATGGATTGGGAGATCTGGGTGAGGTGATGACGTTCTCATGCCCTGGCCTCCTAGGTCTCCAGATCTTACCCCGTGTGACTTTTTCCTTTGGGGCTTTGTCAAGCAACAAGTCTATGTGCCGCCCCTTCCAAGAGATATTGACGAACTAAAGGCTCGAGTAACGGCAGTTGTGGGAACCATTGACGTCAAGATGCTGGAACGCGTTTGGCAGGAAATGGACTATCGACTAGATGTCTGCCGTGTGACGAATGGTGCTCATATTGAGCAACTTTGAAGATTCCCCACAAAACTTGAAACTTTAACCTTTCCAACGGTACCAATTTCATTTTTCAACTCCTAATAGTTTTTGAGTTATTAAAAATCGTTATGTTCCCAAGACTTTTGAAACACCCTGTATATTAACAATTGAATGGTAATAAAAAAAAGGAAAGAATAAATAGATATAGGACTTGTCCATTATAAACAAAAGTTTATATCATCACAAGCAGTAAAACTATTTAACTCGTAATTGGAGATGAAAACAGAGAAAGAGAGAGAAAAAGATTATTATTTTTATAATTCATATTGCCATATAAACAATGTTTTCTAAACAAGATCAACATTTTTTATTATATATATATATATATCATGTTGTATACTGGGTTGAATTTTTTTTTATTCATTCTTTTTTTTTTAATTCGGTGCAAAATAAGAACATGGTTTAAGTAGAATAGATAGTCCACCCTAGATTACCTAAAAACACAACATTACCTTTGATCAACCGCTGTTTTGGAAGGCTTCTGAAATCATCAACACTGTTCCAGATGTTACTCCAATTAGAAATGTGATACTATTGCTTGGCACATTCCATTTCTGAATGTGTTGGGCGCTATTGGGACGTTGATGGATGGCAGTGGACTCAAAGAGATCATGGAGACAGTACCATGATGAGCGAAAAGGCAGTGCAACGAGCGTTTCATAGCCGCCTGCTGATGGATCAGTGTCTCACACGTCAGATTATTGCCAAAGTCTTAGAAGAATAAACCTGGTTTTCAGGACCAAGTAGAGGAACTTGAGCGGCTGTACACACTGATGGAGACTGGTGAATGTGACTTTAAGTCATTGTTAGAATCAAATAGCATTGGTAAGATTTATAACAGTCTAACTCTGAAAAGTGATGAACTGGCAAGGACCTCCAAAACCAGCAAACTATGGATAAACTATCAGCACAATCGGCTCGTTTATATCTCCAAAAGATGTATGCCTTAAAAGATGACAACCCTGGAGTACATAAAAAGTTCCAGTCTGAGTTTCATGTAATCAGACGCAGTAGCCAATACTGGACTAGTCTTGGCTCCGATCTTGTCATTGAGCAAACACCAATGCACTCACTGAAAAACCATGGTGAGCTCGCATGGGGGAGTGGGATGTTCGAACACCAAAGAACAGTTTGGGCCATGTCGTCCACTGTGTCATCTGTTTACAACCTCGTGATGCAATAACTTACCGCACGAAGTTACACAACAAGCAAACAAAATAAGGAGTTGTCTACCTCTCGGGTGAGAAGAGATGAGACAGACATCTGGAAAGTTGCAGAGCAACTAGACAGCTTTAAACCGTTTCCAGACAATGAATCGTTACGCAATTTTATCACAGGGATTACTGCCAACAAGGATGTCAATGTTCAGGACCTTTTTGAAATCAGAAAAGACATTGTACAGAAGATGGATAGACAATCAGTTTTCTT
>OY744522.1:104120793-104218293 GCA_963556195.1 Sepiola atlantica | reverse complement strand
CAATCTTTTCATCTTTAATCTAAAATCTTAAATCTTAAATCTTAATTGTTTTTTATATATAAGATTTCAATTGGAATGATAAACATCCACTGAGATGTTGAAATAAATATAAAATTAAAAAAATTTATTTAAAAAATGTAATAATTAAAAATTGAAGGAACACATGAAAATTATGGCTTTGGATTGATTTTTGCATGGTCAGTTGAATAAATACATATATATATATATATATATATATATATATATATATATATATATATATATATATCAGCCCCCCTCCCCACAAGGGCTGGGCACTTTCGATTTAATAACAAGCAGTACTAATAGCTATATGCGCGATCCGAACACCGTTTCGTAAGATCACTCTAGCTGCCTGGTAAATGGCGGCCATGTGTCGCTATTTACAGTTAAAGTTACTCTATATTTACTAACTAATTGGCGATGGCCCTTTGGTTAAGATCACCGACTACGAATCAGTGGCGATTTGTGTTCGGGGTTCGCGCCCACCGACCGTCGGGAATTAGTTCCTAGACTGAAGATTGCGTTAGCATGAAACATCGATGTCTCTAGGTATTTAAATATTTAATATTTATTTATTAAAATATTATTGTTTATATATATATATATATATATATATATATATATATATATATATATACATATAACTTCTTTACCATTTTATGCCTCGAATAAAAAATATAAATCAGTAATTGGTAGGATTTTAAACGATACACCACCATCAATGATAATATGACCATTAACGGTTTACTGTGATGCCTTGATGAGTTTTCCCGTCTTCAAGAAGGAAAGACACCACCCTTTCCTTCCTAGATCCTCTGTTGTAAATTCGCAGTTACAATAAAAAAAAACATAAACCTTGATTCTCCTCCTTAACACTTGGCAATTTGCAATCTTTCCTAATGAGCCGAACACCACTAAGCTGAGATTTATTTAATTGCGTCGAGTTTTATTCAACAAAATGGCAAACCACTATGATACAGAAAAAAAGGGAAAGAGAAAGGCACAACTGTTATCTATGAAAATGGAATGTAGTCTAAGCTTTCGAATAAAACGTAAAATTAAAAAAATTAAAAAAATGTAAGAAATACAGGTAATTGCTGGCGGTATTTTTGTGTGCAGGTGCGACTAAGCAATTCTATAGGAGGCTCTGTTCTTCGTCTGCCGATCATTGATCTGCAGTTTAAAATACAATTTTCAGCATGGAACACGCAGATTGAATCCACGAAACTGATATTTCAACCTTAAGCGTGACAGATCGACCGACAGACAGGGATGCTTAGACACATCTAAAATGAGATACGTCTATTCAGTCTGCGCTTTTAGTGATGAAAATGCTATTTCAGACTTAAACATGATATACTGACGAAAATTGTGTGACCGACCAAACAAAATGCTATTTCAAACAAGAGTAATAAACGACCAATGGACAGATCCACTTGTCAAGATGCTTGGACGCATCTAAAATAACATGCGTCTATTCAATCTACATATTTAGTGATGAAAATGTTTTTTTTCAAACTGAAGCGTGACAGACCGACCGGGGATGCATCTGAAAACACGTAATAAGTAGATCTGTTTAAAAAAGAGTCTTTTGCTTGTTTACAGAGTTATTTTTTAAAGTTTAGTTTGTCTATTTTTACATGTATCAGACGTATCTAGCCTTTTTCGGATATTTAATACCAAAATACAATAGCTGCTGTAAACGATACACCGTGTAATGTTTATGAGCACAACTTTTTAGTTTTACCAATTGCTGGGAGATGGGCAGACTTTTCCCGAATGCCATTAGCTGCGATGTTATTCTAATGGCTTCATTCAAAAACATTGGAAATGGTCATAAAAGCTATTACTGAAAGAAATCTTGAAAGCTGGAAACTGTTAACTAAAGTCAGCGTAATTTTCTCTAAGCTTTCAAATTAAACTTGAGATTTAAAAGAAAAACACTTGCTGGAGGAGGTGCTGTGTTTGCATGTGTCCTTAGATACATAAAAACGTTTCTATAAGAGGTTCTGTCCATTTGTCAGTAGATTTTTTTATACTAATGAGTCACCACTTACCAAGGCCAAAAACCATTCGATAATAAAGGTTAATGAAATTGCCAACTCGACGACGAACAACACCATGAGAAAATTGAAAAAGCTGGACGTAATGGAGAAAATTTGGCTACTCGACAAATATTTGTTGACATTGGACTTAAAGACGACCATGTTGTAGTCTGAAGGAAAGCAGTCCCGTGGCAATGTGTTCCACATATCGGAAGTTCTTGGAAAGAAACTCTGTTCATGAAAATTCTGTTTGGTTTTAGGTACACAGAGGAAGAAAGGAAAGTTCTTTGCAATGGTAGTAGTGTTGTAATACCTCCCCTCCAAGAGGAGGTCTAATGTCTCATATGTCACGATCGAATAAAGTATGTTTTTTATCGAATGCAACTCAAAAAATCATAACAGCACAATTAAATCAGACCTTGTGCCTCCCGCGTTCAACTATAGCGATCTGTCACGACTGAGGCTCTTCATTCTATGATTGTCTCCATGGAGTGAATTCTCACTGCAATTAAATTTAGCACAATAACACAAAGAAAGGAAGAATATTCCAGATTTGGAGAAGGACCATTTATTAAGCTGTTGATGTCGCCTTCTTTTCTGCTGGTGCCAGGGGGGATGGTACCGACATCTGGGGTCTTGGTCCCTTAGTTTATAATCGATTCTTAAGTCATTTCTTCTTACGTCCTGTTCGCTTCAAAACTTCCCAACGAACTATCTACTTCTCTCACTCACTCTCTCTCCTTCAATCATGTGACGTCACATCCGTTTCTAGCATACAGTAGGTCGAGGTGACATCTGCATGCATAAGTTGCACTATAACGATAAAGTAGAGAAAGACTAGCAACGTCTCTTCTGTGAGAGAGGGGCCGTAGGGAAGAATACAAGGTCATGAATTACCCTGTCACGGTAAGAAATAGTGCTCTGAACAGAAACTCTTCAGATGTGGGAGAAGTACTCCATCTCAGAACGGTATCTTATACAGGTAGAGGAGTCATGTACTTTTTGAAGTGATAGATGATTCAAACATTTTTCCAGAAATCTTAGCAACAGATTTGATGTAAGTCTTCCATTTCAGGTCTCGAGTGAAAGTCAGTCTTAGGTGTTTATCAAAATATAGGACTTCCTCGAGGAGCAAGTCATTCATTTCAACTGAGGTAAACCGGGAGTCCGAGAGAAAAGGAGAGAAACTTTTGTTTTAAAGGTGTTAAAAGTAACAAGACACTTTATCCCCATTGCACCATGTTCTCAAGGTTGGAAGAGAGAGAATCTGCAAGATCTTGATGAGCAATGTTCTTCGATCTGCTGTGGGAGATAATTATGTCACCTGCATAGATATTAAGGAAGCATCTCAGAATTTGATTTGATAGATCATTGATAAAGATCATGAAGAGGGTTGGGCCCAGAATGGATCCTTGAGGCACACCAGCATTGATTCTATGTGTTTCAGACTTCTGCTCATCAACAACTATTTTCATAGACTTATCAGAGAGAAAGGACTTAATGGTTAAGAAGAGATTTACAGATATTCCATAGTTAGCAAGCTTTTGAAGCAAACCTTTGTGCAAGAACTTCCATCGATAAATTCCTGGATCCTGTATGATAGTACAGTTAGCACGTCTGCTGTTCATCTTGCAAGAGGAAATTCCCATTGGTTTTTGTAGTGAGATGGAGAATAATACAGGGTGACCTAAAAAAAACGGGCCCCAAATCTAATTAGGCCCCGTTTCTTAGTGTTTCGTCCGAATGAAATGAATTTTTGGTCATAACTAGTTTATTATATTCAAAACATCACATCAAAACACTAGGGTCTTTGGCCTTCTTTTCTCCGTTTTACAGCATGTGTTCTAGATGGCCCCCATTTAGCTCCGTGCATTTCTTGAGGCACAAAACGAAGTTGTCCATGACCTTCTTACAGACTGAATTGAGAATGGCTCTCATCTCCTCCCTGATGGCTTCCTTGAGTTCCGTGATGGTTCTGGGTTTCCCTGCGTACACTCTGTCCTTAAGATAGCCCCAAAGGAAAAAATCTGGAGGGCTTAGGTCCGGGCTATGGGGTGGCCACTCAAAATTAGTCTTGAGACTGATCACTCGGCCTCCGAAGTTCTCTTTCAGCCAATCTCGGGACAGGTGTGAGAACTTGCTCTGTCTTGCTGGAACCAGAACTTGCTCATGAGCGACGGGTAAAGGGTCTGGAGCTCACTCTTGAAGGTTTTGAGGACCTCCACATACCGCTCCTTGGTGACTGTCACTGCTGCGCCAGATTCTTCGATGAAGCGAGATTGCAGCCCACACCGTGCACTTAGGAGAGTGCAGGGGCTTGGTGGCTACTTCATTGGGTCTGGAGGACCCCCAGAAGACATTTGTCTTGGAGTTCGCCTTTCCGTCAAGATAGAAGTGGGTTTCATCTGAGGCCCAAAGGAGGTTAAGGAAACCTGGTGTCTCCTCGATCTTATCGAGCATCTTGACTGCCATAGCGCTCCTCTGCTTCTTGTCTGAGGCTGTAAGGGTCTGCAGCGTCTGTATTCTGTATGGGTAAGCCCTGATATCGTTCACCAGCACTCTCCTGCAAGTCTCATGGGAGATACCGAGAGACTGACTTCGCTTATGCACAGAGCGTTTCGGACTCTCCTCGAGAGACTCTCTCACACTTTCGACCAGCTCGGCTGTCCGCTTCTTGGGACGTCCCGAGTGGCTTGGACGGTTCTCACTGGCAGCGTTGAGGTTCTCCACGGTCCCATACTTCTCGAAGGGGTCCACCCAGTTCTGAATTCTGCTTTTGGGTGGAGCCTTTTCACATTCGAACTGATGCATGAAACTGTCCTGGGTTTTCTTAAACGAGCCTGTCTTGTAGTAAAATTTAACACAGTGTATTCTTTGTCCCAACTCCCACTGAGGTCTTGGTGTACTCACGGTCGTTGATTCTGCCATGTCCTGTAAAATAAGGGCAATCGGTGAATAAATGAAGGAGATATCACATAAAGTGTACAGGGGGAGGGGGCGTTTTTTTTTTTGGGGGGGGGGGGTTACCCTGTAAAAGACCAGAATAATTTTGGTAAAGGTTTTAATTACAAAAGAAAACTACAACAACAATAAACAGTGAGGACGAACTTTAAATAGTCTTGGGTCTAATGAAAGAAAGTCTGACGAACGAGTTCATGCAGTGAGAGAAGGGTTTAAGAATATAATTTACAATATTTTCTCGTTTAAGTTTTATAATGAGAAGGAGTTAATAGTGTCCTCTTTCGATAACAAAATCCTTGTATTTTCAGGAATTATTTTCTTTATTAATTTTCCAATTATTTGTTGTTGTTTTTTATTGATTTTCCATTTATTGATTTTGGGGGGTTAATAGTGTCCTATTTAGCAACAAAATCCTTGTATTTCTCAGGAAATGTTCGTATCCTGTAAGATCTTCATAGTGGCTTAGCCGGAACTATGCTCTCAACTGGTTCTCCATAAGAGTTGTTTGCTTCTATTGGTTCAGAAAGTTGAGTACTTTCATTTTCAGTTGTAGGGCTTTCTGGCTCACTAACAGGTAGCATGCAAGAATCCGCTGGGCTTATAGTATTATCTCCATTAATTGATTTGGGAGCCAAATCTCTTACGTTGACTATAGTTTCGATGCTAGAAGGTAGACGTACATGAGAATAGTGAGGATTGATTTTAAGTAATCGGAGGGTCATACTTACTCGACCTGGTATGATCTCTGCTGTATACTTGGCCTGATTTTGCCCATAGAGGAATTGAAGTACCAGAAGTCTATTTACGGCTGTACTTAAATATTCTACTATGAGGGATCACATTCATAGCTGTGCAGAGCAACGATCAATAGAATGTAGAGCATCTAGTAGAATAATAGGAAAGCCCCATACTGAAAGAATGCAAAGTTACTTGTATGGCTAGTGTGTCATTTAGTTTCTCAATTTGTCCATTGTCTTCAGAGTAGTATCTACTCGTTTTCAAAGTTGCAATACCTTTCCCATGTAGGTAGTCAGTAGTTTCCTCTGACAAAAAGTCAGTTGCTCTATCTGTGTGAATCATATCAGGCATGCCTAATATCGCAAATAGTTGAGACATTGCATGACAGTTTTGCTTGTCATATATTTACATGGGAATGCAAAGGGAAAACATGAGTATTCGTCGATTATTGTCAGTAGGTATTTGTTACCATCCATGAATATTGGCAGTGGTCCCTTGAAATCCATGTTTAATTGCTGGAAGGGTAGTATTGCTTCTATGAGATTTCCTTTGTTACCTGTAATGAATTTAGGTTTTAGATACTGGCAAGATGAGCGCGAATTAGTTATGCTTTTCATTTGGTCGAGTGAAAAAGGAAGGTTTCTTTCTTTGGAAAAATAAAATAGTCGTGTAATGCCTGGGTTACATAATTTACAGTGACGGTCGCAAAGATCTTGTAAAGAATGAGTGAGTGCAGATATTTGGGAAAATGTATCAGCAACAGTAGACGATGCTAAACTTAAATTGTGACAGTTCAATGCACCAACGGCATATTTTGTCGTTTTTTATTTTCCGGTATTATCAAACATGAAGCTAATATTTTTTGGTTTGTAATTACAGTAAAGTACTTGCAAAGTAAGAAATGGCGCCACTTTCATAGAGCTCCGATAATGGTGGCTGCCTCTTTTTCAACTGCATGATGATTAATTTCACTGGGACTCAGTGTTTTATAATGCAACAGGACTGATTTGTTGGTTAAGGGTAGCCGCTATACAATTGTCACGAGCATCTGTTTCTATGACAAATTCTTTTTCTGGGTTAACTGTCATCAGGGTAGCATCTTTCAAATCGTTTATTAGTCTTAAAAAAGGAGTGTAATACTGAAGAAGATAATGAGAATTCTCTATTGAGGTTTAGTACTAGTATTTTGTCTGAAAGGTTCTGGATAAATTGGCTGTAATAAGAGAACATCCAAATAATCCGTCTCTATGATTTCAGATTTAGAGAAGGTAACATCTCAAGTAGAGGTTTGGGGTGATCGTAGTCAGGCGATATTTGGTTGCATTGGATAGTAAAGTTATGCACAAGACTGAAACAATACTTTTATTCTTATTAAGTATGACGTTAAGTATTAAGTATGATGTTGTACTGTTTAGCTACCTCATAAAACTTTTTAAGATTATAGTCATGTTCTTTTGGGGTTTTTTTCCACAGATGGTAACGTTATCTACATAGACGAATGTATCTGATAATTTCTCCCTGTCGACAATGATGTCAATGTTTCTTCGGAACGCACTTACTCCATTAGTAACACTGAATGGCAGGCAAATAAACTGGTACAATTCACCATCTACCTGGAAAGCTATAAATTTACGATCCTCGTTACTGCTAGGAATTTGATGGTAAGCTGATTTTAGATCAAGAGTAGTGAAAATATTATACCGGACTATTTCTGCGACCATTTTAGATATATTCTGCATAGGGTAAGCATCTAGTTCCGTGAATCTGTTGATGGTGTCGCTATAATTGATCACCATTCTTTTTGGTGGTTTTCATCTGATGTTACTAGAACCTGCGCTCCCCAAGGTGAAATTGAGGGTCCTATTATATTTTCCTCCGACAATTTTGCAGCTTCTATTTTTATGAATTTATTATCAGCGATTGTGTGATGGCGGGACTCGGTGCTGATTGGAGTTGTGTCCGTAGAGAGATGAGAAAATAAATGGGGAAGAGAAATGTTTATGGATGGAAAACGATTATTTTTGGTGGCTGCTCCGATAATAAATTTGTCCTATAGTCCATCCATTTTTGCAGTATTGTCGTTAATAAAAGTCCCTACACTACCAGAATCTACCATGGCATTGACAGTGCACACATTTATTTTACACTTAGTCAATGTAATGTATTTTTCTTTTCCTATTTTCGTAAGACTAGATAATTCAGAGTCTTCATTTAACACTGCCGATATGGAAGGTCTGTAGACTTTGGCCCAATGTGTCTTTTTCGCACACTTTTTGCAGTTTGAGTCACAGGCCAGACAAATGGCGATGCGGGTGATATGAATTCTCACAAAAGAAACAAATTTCCTTCGGCCTCGTATATTTTTGTGTAACTGTCAGAGTTGTATTTTCTCCTGAAGAGATTATTGGGGCTGAAATCATACTCTCCTGATTGTAGCACGCAGAGTGTTTTTTAGCTTGTTCAAGAGATCTTGCCATCTCGTATGCTTTCCAAAGGTTAGGGAGGATTTCTCGAGAAGTCGTTGTCAGATTCAGGGGATGGGGAGAGATACCGCTAATAAAAGCCTCTAGCACATACTGGTTTTTATTTACTTTGGCACTCATGGCCTGGAAATTGCATGTTTTAGCAAGGTTTTCCAACTGTAACACGAAAGAATCCACTGTTTGCTTGGTTGCTGTTTCATGGTGATAAGTTGGTGTCGGTTGTAGACTATATTAGTGGACTTAATGTAGGCCGGATCCAGAGATCTTATGGCAGATGTGTAGTCGTTTGTGTCATTAATGATTTCAAATACTTCTGCCGATATGCTATTTTCATGAAAGTAAGCTTCCAATGTTTGTATTTTCTTCTGTGTTAAGGACTGTAGACTTGGTGTCGAATCGTTAGGGGCGAAGTACTCTGTACATTTGGTTTTGTAATTAAAATTGTAGTGAGATGGAGATAAATAAAAGACAGAATACCTTTGGTAAAGGTTTTTATTTTTAAAAAAAACTACAGCAAAATTAAACAGTGAGGAGGAACTTTAAATAGACTTGAGCCTAACGAAAATAAGTCTGACGGACGAGTTCATCCAGTGGAAGGAAGATTTAAGAATATAATTTACAATACTTTTGCTGAGTTGATTGACAACTTGATTTATCACAGATTCAAACAGCTTACTCGTGACGCACAGGATATTGATCGGTTTGTACAGAGATACAGAAGACCGATCTCGAGTATTCAAAAAACTGGAGAAACTGACGAAATTTTCCAAGGAGATGGAAAGCATTTCTCTTTTTTGCAAATAGAAGCTAGTTCCGGCTGCCTATTCTTTAGCACAATGACTGGAACATTGTCAGAACCAGTTGCTTTTCTGGCATCAAGATTTTTTATCAGTTTGGCAACATACCAGAAAGATATATAGATGTTGCTTAGAATATTTTCAGTCATAGGAGAAAATTCTGGGAGTAGGTGTTCCTGATTGCAAAGGGTGGAATTTAATGCAAAGTTCTTTTCAAAAAGTTTGGCTTCATCAGATACTGAGGAGATCACCTCTGGTCTATTAATGATGGTAGAATAGATGTCCTACATCTCCTCTTCATTATCCAAAATTCATGGAAACAAGCTTCTGCTCAGCAACTCTGGATTTAACAGATTGGGCATAAGAATCTTTTGCGTTTCCAATAAACCTTTGTAACAGATTGGGCATCGCTAAACGCACACATTGAATGAACTAATTTTATTTTAGATTAAATAACATTTTCGTTGGTTTGTCAAACTTCAATTTGAAGTAACATTTTCCTTGATTTATTCCTAACCGATGTTGGACTCTGCGGTGGATGGCAGAGCATAGAAAGAGTGAATAATTCTACTTTTTATGGAAAAACATTTTTTTAAGAACTCCAAAAGGGCAGGTAAAGCGCCCTTTAGCCTCGTCGGCAATCACCTAGAGATGATGTCTCGATAAAAACACTGGTCCCCATCGCCTCACTTGGTTGGATTGAGGAAGGGCATCCGGCCTATCAAAATCTTGCTTCAATTAAGGAAATGACTAACAAAGAAAAATGGTCACATTTCAGACCGTGCAGTTTGAATGTTGGAAGCTTGCATGGAAGGTTTTGTGAAATTGTTCAGTTACTTGAGAGAATATGCATTGATCTGTGTTATGTTCAAAAAACTTGATGGAGAAGTAAATCTGCTAGAATGATTGTGAGAAAGAATACAAGATATAAGCTGTTTTGGGTTGGATTGAAAAGGGGGCAGATGGTGCTGGTATTTTTATTGCAGAGATATGGGTAAGTAAAGTGGTTGAAGTTATGTTAATGTAAGTAAATGATTCATACTGATGAAGTCAATGGTTGGTGAGAATAGTCTAAATGTTTATGTACCACAATGTGGCTTCAGTGAACATGTGAAAGATGAGTTTTAGGGTTAGGGTTAATACAGTAACTAGTAAGGTTGATGAGAAAGAAGTGATTGCTGTGACATGATATTTGAACGGTCATATTGGAAAGGTCTCTGACGGTTTTGTGGGTGTTCATGGATATGGTGATAGGAATACAGAAGGAGAAAGAATCTTAGAATTTGGTCTCGTCATTGGCATGATGATTGAAAATACTGTTTTCAAGCCACTTTGTCTGAAACAGCAAAGACTCAAGTAGATTATCTGTTAGTAAGGAAAAAAGGACAGAAAACTCTTGAGTGACGTGAAAGTAATACTCGGTGGACAAATTGTGTTACTTGCAATTTTATTCTGAAGAAAGCTCATGAGTTAAAGAGAAAGTTAATCCCTAAGAGAAAAGTGTGGAGGTTTAATGAAGAATACATGAAACACAAGTTTAGAGACCAAGTGATGGAGTGTTCAGTTATTAGATCCACTTCAGGAAATATGAAAGAACAGTGTAAGAAGTCAGTCACTGTTGGAGGCAACAAACCAGACTTGTGGGTGGACGAAAAAGCCCTCAAGACATAGAGTGATGGAATGATGAAGTTTAGAAGTGTATCAAATAAAAGCAAAAGCGATGGTGTGATTGTAAATAAGGATATTATCGGGTGGCAGAGAGGAAAGCAAGAAGAGCAATATACAACATGGAGACTGAGCAAGCTAGGTTTCCATATATACTACAAAGGGTTGACCAGTATAATGAAGTATTTAGGATAGCTAAACAGATGGCAAAGACAAATATGGATATTGTTGGAGAGAAGTGCATTCAAAATGACAATGGGTGCTAGCAACAAATGAACATGACAAGAGGGATGCCTGGAAATGCTATTATGAGAGATTGTTGGATACTGAGTTTTCATTAGACCGAAAAAATCTAATAGTTACAGAAGCAGTATCTGCTCCAACCATAAGAATTTAGAAAGAAATGATATGGGAAGCTGTGAGTAAGATTAAGAAAAGTACTGATGCGTTGTTGCAGAAATGATGAAGGCTATGGGTAAAACATGCATTGAAATGAGCATAGACTTGAGAAATCAGATTTAAAAAAAGGTTGTTACAAAAGACAGGGATCTTAGTAAAATTGTGAACTGTTACAAGGTTAAAGGAGCTCTAAATAGGGATAATTACAGAGGCTTAAAGTTGATGGATCAGGTCCCGAAAGCGATTGAGAGAATAATTGAGCAGCAAATAAGAAGTCAAATAAGCATAGATGAAATGCAGTTTAGTTGTATGCCTGGGCAAAGTACAACTGGTACTATATTTATCGTGAGACAAATGCAAGAGAAGTATCCTGGTAAGAAGAACCTGCATTTTACTTTATTGGATTTAGAGAAAGCTTTTGACAGAGTGCCAAGAGATGTTGACTGGTGGCTTTGATAAAGTAGGAGCAAGCAAGTGTTTCATGAAGCAATGTGCAGAAATTCTCAAATTTGTTTTAGAGTTAACAGCACATTTAGTGACCACTTTAATGTTAAAGTAGGAGTACATCAAAGTTTTGTACTGAGCTCATTGCTTTTCGTTTGTGTATTAGACACATTGTTCAGGGAGTTTTGTATAGGTTGTCCAGAAAAGATGCTGATGATTTAGTACTTGCCTGCGAAACAATGCAAGGTCTACTTGTTAAGTTAAAAAATTTGACGGATGATATGAAAAGTAAAGGTTTGAGCGTAAATGTAACCAAGACCAAAGTGTTGGAAAGCTCTCAGAAAGAAGAAAGTTTCTCTACTCAGTTTGTGGAAAAGGAGTCGGTTGAAACTCGTTTTTTGTGGTACTTGTAAGCATTGTATATATAAGAAGTGCAGTGGTATTACAGTTTGGTTGAAGGATGATAACTAGTTTGTGTGCAGGAAGTGTAAGACAATGGAGACAAATGAGAATTCAGATATGAAAAAAATATATGTGGATGACAAGGTTATTGAGGTTGTCTAGAAGTTTTGTTACCTTGGTGATACCATTAGAGCTGGGGCTGGTTCTAATATGAGTTATGAGTGGATGGAGTAAGTTTAGGGAACTTCTGCTATTACTAACCAGCAGAGCATTACCACTGTCGACCAAGGAAAGAGTCTATCAGGCATGTATGCGAAGTGTGATGATGTATGGAAGTGAAACCTGGCAAGCAAGGGTTGAGGATATGCGTTGCATGGAGAGAAATGGTATTAGAATGATACGATGGATGTGTAATGTGAGTTTTAAAGACAGGCTTAGATCTGATGACCTCAGAGGAAGATTAAATTTGAACAGTATAGGGATATGTGTGCAGAATATGAGACTTCGACGGTATAGCCACGTTGAAAGAATGGATGGGAGTTCTTGGGTTAGTAGATATAAAACACATGAGATAGCAGGGTCGGTTGGCAGGTGAAGGCCAAGTTAAACATGGGAGAAAGAGGGATAAATAAAGACCTAGTCAGAGATAGGTTAGTTTGTAAGTCAATTTCTAAAAGTAATCCAACGCATCTCAGCATGTAAAACAGATGTTAAGCCAATGATGATGATGATGATGATGATTTCCTTGTTCTGTCACACTTAAGTTTGAAATAACATTTTACTTGGTCTGTTGCGCTTAAGTTAGGAATAAAATTTTACTTGTTCTGTCAGACTTAAGTTTGCAGCAGCATTTTTCTTGGTCTGTTACACTTAAGTTTAAAATAACATTTTCCTTTATCTGTCACACATAAATTTGAAGTAGCATTTTCCTTGGTCTGCCATGCTTAAATATGAAGTAGCATTTTCCTTGGCTGCCATTCTTAAGTTTAGGATAACATTTCTCTTGGTCTGTCATGCTTAAGTTTGAAGTAGCATTTTCTTTGATCTGTCACATTTAAGTTTGAAATAACATTTTCTTTGGTCTGTCATGCTTACGTTTTAAGTAGCATTTTCTTTGATCTGTCATGCTTAAGTTTGAAATAGCATTTTCTTTGGTCTGTCATGCTTAAGTTTGAAATGGCATTTTCTTTGGTCTGTCATCCTTACGTTTTAAGTAGCATTTTCTTTGATCTGTCATGCTTAAGTTTGAAATAGCATTTTCTTTGATCTCTCATGCTTAAGTTTGAAATAACATTTTCTTTGGTCTGTCATCCTTACGTTTTAAGTAGCATTTTCTTTGATCTGTCAGGCTTAAGTTTGAAATAACATTTTACTTGTATGCTTAAATATGAAGTAGCATTTTCCTAGATCTATAAGACTTAAGTTTGGCCTAGCATTTTCCTTGGTCTGTCATGCTTAAATTTACAATAACATTTTCCTTGGTCTGTCATGCTTAAATTTACAATAACATTTTCCTTGGTCTGTCATGCTTAAATTTACAATGACATTTTCCTTGGTCTGTCATGCTTAAATTTACAATAACATTTTCCTTGGTCTGTCATGCTTAAATTTACAATAACATTTTCCTTGGTCTGTCATTCTTCAGTTTGCAAACTAATTTCATTGCTAAACATGTTAGTTAAATCAACGTACCCTAAGAATGCATCCTTTTTTGTGTATCTGTTTTACAGCTTATCATCCTTTTTTGAGTTATTTAAGATAGAGTGTGAACGTGCGTCTGTGTGCATTCACTGCACAGGCCGTTGTGCTGGTATGGAGTCGGCACCCGATTCCGACATCAGTCGCAACGTCAATCATGTGATCTCAGTCAGTGCTGCAACAGAAGAATTCTTCCTCCAAACAAAATTACAACTCCAGTTTAAAACAAGTAACAAAGTTTTATTTTGAGGGATGAAACAATGATACTCGTTTTCTTCTATTGAAAAACAGACTGGAAAATCATGACAAACATACCTTCTAACTGAATACAATCCATTAGCTTAGGGCTTAAGGGGCCATCTCTCTTCTCTTTCTCTCTAACTTATTCTTTTAATTAGTTACATCATTCCATTTCTCTCAACACTTCTCTTATCATTCACTCCTTTATTTACGTTATTCACTCTTCAACTCCATCTAAAACATTCATTTACAGATGAAGTATCCCGGTGATTAGATGATAACAAGATGATAGCATTCTTCGCAGAGTTTATAGATGTATTTGTAATTTCAGTAGTATATAGATGTATTTGTAATTTCAGTAGTATATAGATGCATTTGTGATTTCAGTAGTATATAGATGTATTTGTAATTTCAGTAGTATATAGATGTATTTGTAATTTCAGTAGTATATAGATGTATTTGTGATTTCAGTAGTATATAGATGTATTTGTAATTTCAGTAGTATATAGATGTATTTGTAATTTCAGTAGTATATAGATGCATTTGTGATTTCAGTAGTATATAGATGTATTTGTAATTTCAGTAGTATATAGATGTATTTGTAATTTCAGTAGTATATAGATGTATTTGTAATTTCAGTAGTATATAGATGCATTTGTGATTTCAGTAGTATATAGATGTATTTGTAATTTCAGTAGTATATAGATGTATTTGTAATTTCAGTAGTATATAGATGTATTTGTAATTTCAGTAGTATATAGATGCATTTGTGATTTCAGTAGTATATAGATGTATTTGTAATTTCAGAAGTATATAGATGTATTTGTAATTTCAGTAGTATATAGATGTATTTGTAATTTCAGTAGTATATAGATGTATTTGTAATTTCAGTAGTATATAGATGCATTTGTGATTTCAGTAGTATATAGATGTATTTGTAATTTCAGAAGTATATAGATGTATTTGTAATTTCAGAAGTATATAGATGTATTTGTAATTTCAGTAGTATATAGATGTATTTGTAATTTCAGAAGTATATAGATGTATTTGTAATTTCAGTAGTATATAGATGTATTTGTAATTTCAGTAGTATATAGATGTATTTGTAATTTCAGAAGTATATAGATGTATTTGTAATTTCAGAAGTATATAGATGTATTTGTAATTTCAGTAGTATATAGATGTATTTGTAATTTCAGTAGTATATAGATGTATTTGTGATTTCAGTAGTATATAGATGTATTTGTAATTTCAGTAGTATATAGATGTATTTGTAATTTCAGTAGTATATAGATTTATTTGTAATTTCAGTAGTATATAGATGTATTTGTAATTTCAGTAGTATATAGATGTATTTGTAATTTCAGAAGTATATAGATGTATTTGTAATTTCAGAAGTATATAGATGTATTTGTAATTTCAGTAGTATATAGATGTATTTGTAATTTCAGTAGTATATAGATGTATTTTTAATTTCAGTAGTATATAGATTTATTTGTAATTTCAGTAGTATATAGATGTATTTGTGATTTCAGTAGTATATAGATGTATTTGTAATTTCAGTAGTATATAGATGTATTTGTAATTTCAGTAATATATAGTTGTATTTGTGATCAGAATAGTTTTTTCTGTCTTTTGAAATTCATTCTGAAATGTAATTGTGATTGTTTTGTTCTTTGCGAATTTTGCCAAATAAAGAGTCAAACCTAATTGTTCTAATTGCCAGGGTGCAGTTTGGGAGATGATTCGTTAAGAATAAACTGGATGAATTGTATTATATAATGGTAAAAAATGAATTTACTAGGACATTGTTTTTGTCTATCTGATAAAATATTTAGAAGAATTTGATCTATATATTCCTATTTTATAGTCTAACAGTTAAAGTTGATGAATAATATTAAATAATGGTAAAAAATGAATTTACTAGGACATTTTTGGGGTCTATCTGATGAAATATTTAGAATAATTTAATCGATATATTCCTATTATATATTGTGAGATTTAAACTGAATAAATTGTATTAAATAATGTTATAAAATGAGTTTACTAGGACATTTTTTAGGTCTATTTAATTAAATATTACAACGAATTTGATCGATAGATTCCTATTATATATCCTGAGATTTAAACTGGATGAATTGTATTAAATGATGGTAATACATGAATTTACTAGGACATTTTTGGGGTCTATCTGATAAAATATTTAGAAGGATTTGATCGATATATTCTTATTAGGCTTGTTGTACCAAGCGAAATTATTAGAAAAAAAGTCAAGATAAAAAAAAAAATTATTTTGATTTTAATAAAAAATATCTGCATCTAACACATGGTTTTTTGAAGGCATTTTGCCTCTTCCTTTAAGTTTAAAATTTTAAAGATGCTTAAAAAAATGAACTTTCCAAAATGTATACCTACCAGCGACCATGCGCGTTTTAAGTTCAAATTTAAAAGAGACATTTACACCATTAAGTCCACACAACATCGGACGTCACTTCTACAAGACCAGGAAGGATTATTACGGAAAAAAAATAAGGTTATTACCTTTTATTTGTTTTATTCTCTGATGAGGCTTGTTGTACCAAGTGAAATTATTAGAAAAAAAGTCAAGATGAAAAAAAATATATATTATTTTGATTTTAATCAAAAATATCTGCATCTAACAGATGGTTTTTTGAAGGTATTTTGACTCTTTCTTTAAGTTTAATATTCCTATTATATATTTTAAGGATTAAACTTGATAGATTTTATTAAATAATGGTGAAAAATTAATTTACTAGGATATTTATGGTGTCTATCAAATGAAACATTTAGAAGAATTTCATCGATATATTTCTTATTTGATTTAAACTGGATGAATTGTATTAAATAATGTTATGAAATAAATTTACTAGGACATTTTTTAGGTCTATTTAATGAAATATTTGGAAGAATTTGCATCCATATATTCCTATTATATATTCTGAGATTTAAACTGGATGAATTGTATTAAATAATGATAAAACAATGAATTTACAATAACATTTCTGGGGTCTATCTGATGAAATATTTAGAATAATATTATCGATATTTTTCTTATTTTCTATTCTGAGATTTACACTGAATGAATTGTATTAAATTATAGTAAAAAAAATGAATTTACTAAGACAATTTCGTGTTCTATCTGATAAAATATTTAAAAGAATTTTATCGATATATTCCTGTTATATATTGTGAGATGTAAACTGCATGAATTGTATAATTGTATTAAATAATCGTAAAAAAATAATTACTGAGGACGTTTTTTGGTTCTATGTAATGAAATATTCAGAATAATTTTATCGATATATTCTTATTAAATAATATGTGATTTTTTCATTTTTAATTATGAAAAGTTGTAATGAGATTATTGTTTAAAATAAGAAATATAAAAAAAAAACAATGGTTATTTATTTGTATTGTTTTTTATTTTAGTTCATCAGAAATGATAATAATAATTTATATATGGGAAATTATATTACTGACGTAATTCTATTATTTTATATGAATATTAGTACGAACACTGGCGTAGCATAATCTAAAAATATTTTTACAGTAATTTTTGAGAAAGTGTGTATGTTATATTATGAATCGGGCCCCATATCTTTATAAACAATTAAGTTAGCTAGTGTGAATTATGGCTGGGGTCAGTTGAGTCAATAAGTGCGGGTGAACCCATAGAACCGAGTACAGTGCTGTTCTCACGGGGAAGTTAGGTGCTGTCAGAGCGAACGTTGACGAGCACCGGGTCAAGGGGTCAGAAAATATGAGTGAAGGAAATGCTTGTGCATGAGTGTCGCACGTGTGGATTTGTGACGTCACTCCTTCTTGGTGAAAAGCTGAGAGTTTAGCGAGTCTGGGTTTTGGGAGCGAGCCGAACAGTCGACTTCTCTATGTAGTCTTCAAATGAAAAAGGGGAATTAAATTCCCAAAAAGAGTTCGTTTTGGAAGTGAAAGCGTTAAGACCACGATGTAACCATTCGTCGAATGAGATCCGGCAAAGATCCCCGTGCATTGTCGCACCCCACAAGAGGTATGAATGGGACGAATGGATGGGAACCCCTCCACAACCAAGACTTCGAATAAAAGAACCGAATCTCTCTCTGAAGAAAAACTGTCTCAGAGTTTTGTCTCCTGACGAAAATAAAGTTTGTTCACAGAACCAAGACCACCGGAATCGATCACGGCCAGAGACGCAATGGAACCACGATACAGATAGCAATCACGCCCAGTGGACGAGGAAAGTAAGGTAACTTTTTGTGTTGAACATTTTCGGGTCCTAATCTGATAAACTGAGAGAGTTAAAACAGAAAGAAAAAGAGAACAATGTTTAAAAGGAAAAGTGTTTGGAATAAGTTGTTTGAGATACAATGTTTAAAGAAAACTATGTTTAAAAAGTAATGGAAAGAAAAGATGTTTTAACGAGAAAAGAATTCAAAAGAAGTGTTTAAAAAGAAATACTATAAAAAATGTACTGTCAGTTTAAGGGCTTAAAAATGCCTTAACAAAAGTTTGAAAATGCTTCTAGACTTTTTGTAAGGTTTCGCTTTCGAGAAGCGGGGTTTAAGAGACCTTCAGTGGCGATAATATCCATTGAGAATGTAACTAATGTCTGTTTTTTGGTGTCGAGTAATGCAACATGTACACTAGTAAATAAATAAACGAATAAATAAAACCGGAAAAGTTTGCCAATCAAACTTTGAAATATAAACAACATGTGCTCAGTTATACATTGATTGGTTGAGAAAGGCATAAACTCAGAATTTCACTTCAGTTATGAGTAAAATAGCAACTTGTATTCAATAAAACATATCCAGTAAATCTTTTACTCTTTTTCTTCTCCTTTGCGTGTTTTTGGAAGCATGTGGTCTAGACCTCTTCAAAATTGACCTTTTTCTTCAAACATATGGAAACTGATATTATTCCTATTCTCCAAGGTCTAAATTAGCTAAATATACCAGTTATTGTGATCTTGAACCTTGGCTATGCCTGCCTCAAGAGCCATGTAATTTTATTGTTGACGTTTTTCAAAAACGCTGCAAAATTTGGGATATTATGTCCTTATTTTCATTGTAGCTTTCCAGAGGTTGATGCTATAGCATTGAAAGTGGTACCAAATGAAAGCTAATAAAATTTTCTTGCATATGGTAGTAAACACATGAACACCTGTGTTAATTTTAATTAATTTTAATGCACAAACAGCTGGGACACTACAAAAAATCAGTTTGGTAGTATGATAGCACTGCACTGACACATATATTGCATAAGAAACTGTCAGATAGGATGTTACTAATACATGTATTATCACTTGTTCAATGTGGCTTTTTTGAAACTGTCAAATTTTTTCCTGTGGTACTCCACAACTTGTAGCAAGCAGCTTCTTTGCTCTGGGTCACTTGTGATCTGAGTTGCAAAATCACTCATTAGTTTCACACCTCTGTCAATCTGTCACGTCAACAATAAAATTACATGGCTCTTGAGGCAGGCATAGCCAAGGTCCAAGATCACAATAACTGGTATATTTAGCTAATTTAGACCTTGGAGAATGGGAATAATAGCAGTTTCCATATGTTTGAAGAAAAAGGTCAATTTTGAAGAGGTCTAAATTGTGGTCATACGACAGTTTCACACTTTTTTATCCAGTCCTTTACATTAGTGTTGTACGTTTACTATAATTATTGTGTATTACTTGGATTATTCGGACTACTGTTCTTGGATGTTATTCTCTTAGTAGTGCCCGTACTGAGGATTGAACCTTCAACCTCCAGAAGACTGTCACTTAGAACTGATTATTACTTAGCACTTATATCCGTTATGCAACAGGTCCGAAACGTTGTGAGTATAACATTCAAGATGAGAACAGTAGTCCGAATAATCCAAATTATCAATCCTCATCTCAAAAATTGCAAAACATAATAAGTATCATGTTTCGACATTAAATAACTCAAAAATGATTAATATGTAGTAAACAGAAAGTAAACGTTTTTTCTTTGTCTTCTGATTGTTAATTTATTTTTGCTTTCTATTTTCTGTTTCTTTCTTTTGTAAAAGTGCAGAAGAGGTAACAGTTGAGAAATCGTAAAAAAAAAAAAAATTAAGAAATTTAAACTCATACTAAATCTACCGATCTATATGCTTTTAACGTGTTGAAACTGTTTTTAAGTTTGTTTGTTTTTTGTTTGTTTTTTAAAAATTTGATTTCGTTTAAACTTGTATTTGCGAATAGATGCCTATATTTTTGTTCACTGTCGATATTTTGAAGATGGTCGCTTAACTTCATGCTGAAAAAAATAATAAAAAGAATGACTTAACCTATTACTACCTCTTGCCGCTCGGAATTAGGGTTCGTAGTAAGTCAATTTTTTTTACTATCTTTTCAGCATGAAACCCCCAACGGTTAAGTGACATGTCAGCAACCATTTTGATTTTCGTGTGTTGAAAAGCCAGCTTTCGTAGAAATAAAAATTTTAAATTGAAAAAAAATAAAATTAGAAACAGTTTCAGCACGTTAAAAGTATACAGGTCGGTAGATAATTAACTTCTACGGCCTTTGGTGTAAATTACTTGTTTGTTTTTTGTTACGATTTCTCGATTGTTAACTGTTCCTCTTACTCTTTCTTCATTTTTAGATTTTAGAGACTTCATTTTCTTTTTGGTGGGGGCGATCTGCTAGTCATACATTAGTTCTAATACTTTAAACTTTATGAAAATTGATGCCGTAGATTGGTTCAACAACCCTGACAACAATTCGGAGTGACACTTGGCCTTCGGGCTGGGATCAAGGTGTAGTATCTTTTCTGTTCTTAATCAGTGAAGGAGAAATTCTTCAAGACAGAGGCAATTTTAATTTTTGTCCTAATCGAGAGTACCCTTTTGTGGGAGCTGAATTTTCTTCTCATTAAAAACTGACCTTGTGTCTAACTCTGTCCTCATGGGGATGGCAAGTAAATAAGGCCTCAAGTGTTTCGAAGTTATTGTTTTTAAATGCGATTTTCTTTTGTCTGTCCCACTTAGCATTTTCGTCGATCTCTCACCCTTATTTCTGCTTTTTTTTACTATGTTTTTTTTTCACCTTCTTTTACTTTTTCTCTTCGTTTTTCTCTTGATATCTATCTATCTATCTATCTATCTATCTATCTATCTATATTTAACCCTATTTTACTTCTTACTCACTCTTCCTTCATAATTCTTTTCTTCTCTCTCGGTCCTCTTTATTGTATCTCCTCTCACTTTACCCTCCAAGTTACCATGTATCTCTCCTTCCTCCCACTCCCTTTTTCCGACAATTTCTTTCCTATATTCCACCTTCACTCCCCCCCTCCTACATCGTATCACTATTCGTCACCTTTACTATTGCGCTCTCACCCTCTTTCTTTCTTTCTCTCTCTCTCTCTCTCTCTCCTTTTTACTCACTCTTCCTCCCATTTCTTTACTGTTGCACCTACCTTTATTTTATCTCCTCTTACTTTACTCTCCAACTTCTCATCCAGCCCCCACTTTTACTCTTACATTTGCCTGTCGTCTGCCTGTCGTCTGCCATTTTCTTTCATTTCAAACTTTAATCTTTTTTCTGTATTTTTCACGCTTGGAATAAAAATACCCAAAAGAAGAAAACAACGAAAAAAATAAACGAACAGAAATAAAAGTAAGTAAAATAAGTTTACTCTAAAATTATTTAAATGAAACAATTACTAAAACCGATAGAATTCATGCATGTAACGAAAACATTAAAAAAAAAAAAAAACATTTTGGCAAACAAAAAAAAATGTCAGTCATAAAATTTCCCTGAAAGAAAAATAAATAAATAAACAAACAAAATTCACTCAGAATTAAAAGAAGAAAAAGGGAAATAATTTTATTTATTTACTTCATCGGACAGAGAGGCTTTTACTGGGAGATCCATAAAAAAGAACGCTAACGGGTATTTTAAGATGCGTCCATTATGAAAATGTTTAAAATTAAGCGTGAGAGACAAACTAAAATGCTTGACAGACAGACGAAAATGATAATTCAAACTTTAGCATGGCAGACCAAATATAATTCTATTCCAAAATTAAGTTTGACAAACAGGCGAAAAAGCTCATTCAAAATTAAGCATGACAGACCAAATAAAATGCTATCTAAAATTTAGGTTTGACCAACCAACGAAAATGATAATTCAAACTTATGTGTGACAGACAAAATAAAATGCTATTCCAAACTTAATCTTGAAAAAAAAAAAACCATGAAAATGCTAATTCAAACTTATGCGTGACATACAAAATAAAATGCAATTTGTAATTTAAGTTTGACTAACCAACGAAAATGTTAATTCAAAATTAAGCATGATAGATTAAATAAAATGCTATTCAAACTGGCGAAAATCCTAATTCAAACTTAAGTGTGTCAGACCAAATAAAACGCTATTCAAAAATTAAGCTTGACGAACCGACAAAAATGATAATTCAAACTTGATTGATCGAATATCTAACTCACAGACAAATCCTCTTCGGTGCATCTAAAAATATATATTTTAAACTTAAACGTGACAGACAAAAGAAAATGCAATTTCAAACTTGGGCGTGACGGATAGACAGATGATATTTTAAACTTGAGCGTGATAGACCAAAGAAAATGCTATTCTAAAATTGATCGCTCGTTTTCAAAATTAAGGAGACTTTTGAACCTCGGATTTCAGATGTTTTTTGTTTTTATTTTGTATGTGTGTTTGTTTTCTTATGCTTGTTTCAATTTTTGTTTTATATATAATTGTTCTTCTTGTCATTTACCGTCATTACTTTTATCATCAATCCGGTTCGTTTGTTTTTCTGTTTTTATTTATTTATTTTATTTATTATTTTGACGGTGATTAAATAAAATGACTTTTTTCTTTTCGGATTAGCTGGTCATAGAGTTGGCAAGATCCCACTCATTCCCGACATAAAAGTCAAGAATATTACCCACGAGGGATCAACAGCTTTTATATGGGAATTTAGCTCATGCAGGATAAATTTATTTTAGGGGATCGGACACACATAATGTAAAGGCCTTGCGCAAAAGTAAATATTTTCGTCAATCGTTTGTAGAAAAATTGCATACGCTGTATTGGGGTTTTCTTCTATTTTGTGTTTTTATGACCCCGAGCAATGCCGGGTAGCCCTGCTAGTATATATATATATATATATATATATATATTATGGAAATCGCTCCAGACATGAAGCCACTTAATATAAGGAGCTAAAAAAAATACTACTTCAAGGTCAAAAACTAGTCAACGATAAATGTAATATGGATAGATTCTGACACAGAAACAGCAATTCTTCCCCCTTTGTCAGAAACAAGGGAAGCGAGAGTTACGAGGCTGCCAAAAGTAAACCCAAGGTCCACTTTCTACTCTTAAAGATTGTGAAAATACAAAATCTATTACGTCCTCAGTTGCTCAAAACAGGTATATTCAATTAAAGAATATTTATTTTTCATTCTTTAAGCCATGGCTTTTCAAAGAATGGATTCTAATTATCAGAAGAATACAAAGAGATAAGTTGGTAAAAGAAATACAATATATATATATATATATATATATATATATATATATATATATATATATATAATATTTATGAATAAATATTAAATTATTAATACCTACAGACGCTAGTGTTTCAAGCTTATTGCTCTCATCAGTGCAAGAAAGTAATAATTTCAGATGGTCGGGAGGCGCGAACCTGGTTCACAGATACAGGCTAAAATCTGCAAGCAGTCCCATATCCACTCGGCTAATGGAAACTGTCACGTAAATAAGAGAAATTAAGATCTATATGTACGTAGAAGCGGGCACAGATAGAAGACTAGTCGGGAGTGTTCTACGAACGTATTCGGAACTTTGCATTAGAGCTTTTTGACAGTCTATTTTTAACATTCCCGTGAGTGCTCAACTTTAATTCTTAAAGGGGCTTAGTATAATCTTTCTCTCTCTATCTATCTATCTAGCTATCTATCTATCTATCTATATATATATATATATATATATATATATATATATATATATATGAGAGAGAGAGAGAGAGAGAGAGAGAGAGAGAGAGAGAGATTGAGAAAAAATAAAATTTGAAAGTTTGCAATTTTATTAAATAATCAGGTGTTCAAGCAAGGACTATAATAAATTGACCTTTAATCCATGGATTTTCAAAGTATTGCTCTTCTCCCCAAAAGGAAAAAAAATCAATAAAATTATTAATTATTGGTAAGCATTAATTTGAAAATTTGCAACAAATTCTTTTTTTAAATATGCTTATGGAAAAATTGTTCAAGGAGAGTTTCAAACAGAATTCACTCAGAATTAAAAGAAGAAAAAGGGAAATAATTTTATTTATTTACTTCTTCGGACAGAGAGGCTTTTACTGGGAGATCTATAAAAAAGAAAGCTAACGGATATGTTAAGATGTGTCCATTATGAAAATGTTTAAAATTAAGCGTGAGAGACAAACTAAAATGCTATCCTAAAATGAAGCTGGACAAGCCTGCAAAAATTCTAATTCAAACTGACAGACCAAATAAAATGCTATTCCAAAATTAAGCTTGACAAACCGGCGAAAAAGCTAATTCAAAATTATAGCATCCATCTCATAGATGGATACTTATTCGAATGAATGAACATTTATACATTAGAATGGCCACTTATGAATCTCAGCCAATCAGAACACAGAGAATGGACTTGCCCTTCTGAGCATAATGTTGATGTGCTTGTCAGTCTGACTTATCTTGCTGCACAAGTGGTCGTACAGTTGAGCCCTAAGCATCGACTCTATATGGTGCTACAAACAGGATATATGGATTCTGAAGATTGGGAGCAGTACCTCCTCAAAGCAGGGATCTCTGCTAGCTCAGCTCGAACTTATACTGCCACATTTGCAAGTGAAAAGCTGACAAAGAAGAACCTGCAAATGATGGATTGGGCCATGTTTAAACAGCTAGGGATCGCGACAATGGGAGAAGCCCTCTCATTCCTTAAAGAAGCTAAGGAACTCTCTGCTGAGGTAACATATGCTAAAGCACCAACCGCTAAACTACCCCAGCTCCATCTTGAAATGACCCCCCAACAATTCAGAAAATTTAGGATTGATTGGGAAGTATTCACCAAGATGACGAGTATGCCAACATCTCAGGCCAACATACAGCTATACAGTTCTGCTGATGAGTCCATCCAGAATGCTATAGTCAACACTCACCCTAAATTTTTCACCACTGACCCAGACAAGCTACTAGGAATGATAGAGGCATTAGTCACTCGAAGGTCGAATCCCATCGTTTATCACCTTACTTTTGCCTCCATGTCACAGGGTGAGACTGAGACAATACAGAACTATCTCGTCCGCCTCCGGGCCACAGCCCTGAACTGCAACTTTTTATGTCCCCTTTGTGAGCATGACCTGTCTAACATGTACATCAAGGACCAGCTCATCAGGGGAATAGCAAACAATATCCTCCAAGCAGACCTGCTGGCCAAAGCTGGAACACTTACAACTCTCGAACAAAATGTTCGTCATTCTGAGGCGTTCGAATCGGCATTGAAAGACCAAACTTCAATGACTGACACCTCTGACATGGCTATTGCATGGATATCTACGTACCGCAAGCAAACAACCAGTGCTCAAGCTAATAAAGGTCATGTTAGTATCAGCAACTCCGCCAAACATGATAACTTTCAAGCTTGCATGGGTTGTGGTAGCCATTATCATGGTATCCCAGGAACAAGCTCCCGCCAGTTAAAATGTCCAGCATGGGGTCAAACATGCAGCACTTGTGGGAAACTTAACCACCTTTCAAGAATGTGCCGAGCAAAGAAACCCTGTATTGGAATTGACGAGGCTCCCATGGATTCTCTTATTGCTCACATCACATTTAACCAGACAAGGAATACACACATGACCGCAAGTGAAAATCAAATAGCAGAAATAGATGCGTATGTTATCCCATTCTCACCAAATCCAGATCCAAGACAAGCAAAGAACATCCCTGGTGACTACCGAACAAAGCTGAAGATTTTCCCTGATAGTGAGGCCACTATATATCTAGGGAGATCAAAGCATCTGTTTAACATGGAACTCACAATGAACAACTTAGTACCATCAAGAAAAATCGTTCGGACTGTGAGAGATTTCACACTTGTGTGTCAGAGATGGTTACCTGTGAAATTTGAAGTTCGTGGAAGAACAACCAAGCAAGCCCTTTACATATGTGATGGGATCCAGCGACTTTATTTCAGCAAGGCAGCAGGCATTGATGTGGGAATGCTGCCTGAAGATTTCCCAAACCCTGCGGCAACATTTTCAACTCAGGCAAATATCGCAATACAACACATTGAGTACGTGAATCAATTGGCAAGTCGCCTCAAAAGCCTTCCCTTCACCCCGACGGAAGAAAACATTAGTAGACTTAAGGATTGGCTCCTAGAGCATTTTGCCAAGACAATGTTCAAAAACGATGGGGTGTTCCCATCTGTGTCCGGCCCCGCCGCCCATATTCACCTTAAAGAGGGAGCGGTCCCAAAAGCCAGACACAACCCAATTCCTGTGCCTTATCATTTCAAGGAGCAAGTACGAGCTGCACTTTGGGATGATGTTAAAAGAGGCATTCTTACTCCAGTGCCCGTTGGTACCCCTACCGATTGGTGCAGCACTATGGTAATCACTGCAAAAAAAGATGGAAAACCAAGAAGAACGGTGGACTATCAGCATTTAAACTCGCAGTCCAAACGAGAAACACACTACACTAGCTCGCCATTCCAATTGGCATTACAGGTGCCACCCAACAAAAAAAAAACGTCTTAGATGCAATGGATGGTCGTTTCATGTATCTCCGCATGCCTCAGGGATACTTAGCCTCCGGTGATGCCTATATGTGTAGATATGATGAGATCATTAAGAACATTCCTCGCAAAGTGAAGGTCGTGGATGATACGCTATTTTTTGACAACAGTATAGAAGATGCCTTCTATCATACATTTGACTACCTATCGCTTTGCGCAAAAAAATGGAATTGTCCTTAACAAAAATAAATTCCAATTTTGCACAGATGTGGTTCAGTTTGGAGGCCTTCAAATAACATCATCAGGAGTAGCCCCTTTCTGAGAATTTCCTCAATGCAATTGCCAACTTTCCTATCCCAAAGAATATAACTGATGCAAGGTCTTGGTTTGGATTAGTTAACCAAGTAGCATGGGCACATTCCCTAAGCCCCATAATGTCTCCCTTTCGAGACCTTGTCAAAAAAAATTCATGCTTCATTTGGAATCAGGATCTCGAGAATGCATTTTTCACATCCAGGAAAATCATTGTGAATTTGGTAAAAAAAGGGTGTAACGACCTTTGATATTAACAGAGCAACCTGCCTTGCTCCAGACTGGAGTAAAGAAGGTATGGGTTTCCTGCTATTATAAAAACACTGTATATGTTCCACTGAGAAAGCACCGGTATGTTGTCCTGAGGACTGGCACATCGTATTTGCAGGCAGCAGATTTTGCACAGATGCGGAGCGCCGATATGCACCCATTAAAGGCGAAGCAGCAGCAATCGCCTGGGCATTAGACAAATGCTGTATATTCATTATGGGCTGCCCTAACGTAATAGTAGTAACAGACCACCAGCCCTTACTAGGAGTATTTGGCGGCAGGGACCTGAGCAAGATACATAACCCGTGCCTCTTTAAGCTTAAAGAGAAATCACTCAGGTGATTTTTATCGTCCAACACTGTCCAGGAAAGTTGTATCAGGGTTCCAATGCCGTCTCTCGCAACCCAGTCCCTACAATGAGTGCCCTTACATCCCTATATTCCACAAACCCTTCCTCTGAAGACATCCATCTCTTGGATAAAATAGATGCTATGGTGGAGGTAGCAACCCAGCAGGCTATGAACGATTTTAAAGACAACGATACAATCCTGTCAGCTGATCACATACGTGCATCAGGCCGAAATGATCCATCTTACACGACTCTGATCAACACAATACAACTAGGTTTTCCATCCAAACGTTCACTTACTGAACCGGAAATCCGTAACTTCTGGAATGTACACCATCGAATAAGTACCAACAGGAGCTTAGCACTGATGGATGCGAGAATCGTGGTACCCAAATCTCTCAGAGGAAAAGTACTACATTATCTACACTCAGCCCACCAGGATGTAGTTGGCATGAAAGCCTGTGCCAATGAATCGGTGTATTGGCCCGGTATGAATGCATCAATATGCAACTTTCGAGCCAATTGCCTCATCTGCACAAGCATTACCCCAAGTCAGCCACCTGAACCACTCGTATTAACCCAAGCTCCAGATTGGCCCTTCCAGCAGATAGTGATGGACCTTTTTTACGTCGGACACATTGCATACCTTGTCTGTGCAGACAGACTCACTGGCTGGATTATTTTGTATCATCTTAAACAAGGTCATGCCATCACCTCAAAACTAATATCTATTTTTCGGAAACTATTCCACACATATGGCACCCCAGAAGAACTTAGTAGTGATGGTGGCCCACCTTTTAATTCTAACATGTTTCAACAGTTCCTTAAGACATGGTGTGTGAAGCACAGACATTCCTCAGTGGCATATCCTCAATCTAATGGCAGAGCAGAGTTAGCTGTAAAAACAGCGAAGAGGATAATTCATGGAAATACAGGTCCCCAGGGATCATTGAATAATGACAGTGTTGCCAGAGCTATCCTGCAGTATCGCAACACCCCTATCCAAGGCATTGGTCTATCCCCAGCACAACTCTTGCTCCACCGCCGACTTCGTGACTTCATACCATCCCAACCCGCACTATATAAACCACATGCAAAATGGATAGCTGCAGCTAGGAACCGTGAGATAAGCTTATCTCAGCGCAATGCTCACCTCACCGAGCGGTACAATCGCACAGCGCATACTTTATGCCCACTCCAAGAAGGAGAAAGAGTATCAATACAACGTGCAAACAATCGTCAATGGGACACACCAGGTCGTGTTGTCGAAACTCTCCCTAACCGTCAGTATCGGATCAGGATTGATGGGTCAGGCAGAATCACTTTGCGAAACCGCAGATTCCTCAGAAAACTTGCAACACTTGTAATTCCAGTCCCTATTCCCAGTACTTTGCCTGAATTTCCCAATCCAACGCTTTGGGATTCTCATACACCTGATACACTATTGCCGCATAACAGAGGAGATGTAATGACATCGCCGAGGCACCCAACACCACCCAGCACTGCTAAACAAATGCCAGTGAAATCTGCCGGGGTATTGTCCAGGTTACTCCCCTACAATCAACCAGGCCAGAAGGAACTCATTCTTCCCCAAAGATCATTGCGTTCGCATACTGCGGGGAGGGGGGGGGAGATATAGAATCAATCTAACACTTACCGGCATAAAGGCCTCAACTGGCATCCATCTCATAGAAGAATACTTATTCGAATGAATGAATATTTATACACTAGAATGGCCACTTATGAATCTCAGCCAATCAGAACACAGGGAATGGACTTGCCCTAATGGAACATTCTACCATTATTATAAACCGGCATTTTGATGTGCTTGGCAGTCTGACTTATCTGGCTGCTCAAGTGGTCGTACAGTTGAGCCCTAAGCATCGACTCTATATAAATTAAGCATGGCAGACCAAATAAAATGCTATTCCAAAATTAAGTTTGACAAACCAGCGAAAATGCTAAGTCCAGATAAAACCATTCCTCCCAGGCAGAAGACGCCGCCAGCAGCAGCACTAACACCAGCAACATCAGCATCTCCTGCCCATTCTCCAGCTAAAGAAAAGTGGGGGACCCAGTCCTAGCTAAACCCTGAAGAGTACCGTCGGCTGTTTGATGAGAAATATAAACAGCTCACCAACGGCATAGAGTACTGCCGTTGGTGTGCAGTGGTAAGACTAGCAAAAAGAATAGTATCGTTAGTCACCATCGACACCAGAACCAAGAGTCTGACTGGTGTCTCTAGAAATAATATGGTTGACCTTCTGTGGGAACTCAAAGTTCCTGCTTCATATCTATGCTGCAGAGGGTTCGCCACATGGGGTGTACTGTTGAAGCAGCCGAGAAACTGTCCAGGACTGACCTGAAATTCAAAACTACGATTCTCAGGCCGGAGTACTTGAGCAGAAGAAGGATGGTGGTGACAATCCTTGGCGTAACATAAGTTCAGAACAGCTTGGTGCTGTGCTGAGCCAGTGCAAAGATGTGGAAGCCGTAATCCCGGTCCGTGGTCCCCGTAACCTCATGGTAGGGGACTACCAGTTAAACATGAGTTTGGACCGGGATGGTTTCGAAAAGATCCCACTCCTGCTCAAGTGCGACTCCTGGGCAATGAATGTCATAGTGGAGGGCAGGAGGCCATATTGTAGGCACTGCGAGCAGAAGGGGCACATGGCAAAGAATTGCCCCAAAAAGTTTCCACCAAAGACTCCTTATGCTGTAGACCCGGGAGTAAAAACGGTACCAACAGTTCCTACACCAGGAGGCAATCTTACGAATACCAACAAGAAGGACGGCTGGAATAAGGTTGTGAAGGGTGGGAAAACCATTCCAGTCAAACTTTCTGGTGACAAGCCGGAGAAGTCCCCCTCCAAAAAGAGGCAGCCGGAAGTGCAAGGGATGTGGCCACCTTCAGAGTCGCACAGTTCTACACTAGCCACCAAGGAGCTGCAGCAAACAACGGCCCTGAAGAGGAAGCTTTCGGTCCCTTTATCGTCTGATTCAGAAAGGGGATTTGGTCAGCATGGAGGCTGAAGATATCACCGGGACAGCAAGGACAGAGAGTAAAGATATCAAAAAGAGCTGGAAAAGAAGCAAAAAAGTCAAGGAGGATGGGCCCCACGCCTGAAGAGATGACCATCTCTTCTGCTCAGATCCCACAACCTCAAACCACTACCTCTACCTCTGAGTAGGAATCCCTCTCCCTATTTAACTCTCCCCCCATCCAACATTATTTTTGGATAGACTTTTATTTTTCGTAAAAAGAGGAAGTGACGACAGAATAATTCCAGGGTCGAATTATTTTTGGCTAAACGTTGTATTGACTCGTTCACACAAAAAATATCATTACTTTTTTTTTTTTACTAAAGGACTAAAATGTTGCTCTTCATTTACGTTAACGTCATTTCAGTAAATGTACACTACAATTTAATGTTGTTGTTTTCATTAAATAAGAATCAATTTCGAGGTAAAATGTATTTAGTCTTACACATATTACGAAACAAACAATTAAAAATAGCAACACTGCCTACGAATACGACATTTTTTTAAGCTCAGCTACAAAAAAAGTTAAAAACGAAAACAGAATGTATCGGTTCAAATAATGTAGACGTACACTTTATGTTTATTTACATTTTAACGATCACGTACACGTGTCTTTTGTTTTGTGGATTCAAAAGAACTTGAATATACCTATGACTTCTTAACTAGGTTCCATTTTCAAAATAATTTCTACTTTGAGATGAATATAAAAAAAACAGCTTACGACTACTTAATTAAAATTACTTAAATTAATCATCGAATTTCATCTTCTTTAGAGTATTACAAAGTTAATGTTTCTAATTAACTAAAATTACTTTGTTCTTAGGTTTCAATTTCTGATAATTACATTACTTTCCCGTATCTTAAAAAAAACAACTTTTTTCAAATAAGTGCTTAACTTGCTCAACGACGTATTGCGATGGGGGCCGTTGTTTTAACATTTAACAACATCGTACAAATACCGTTAGATCTTTTTCTTCGGTTCATTAGTCAAAAACTTCTACCCTAAAACTTATTTAACTAAGCAAAAATATTAACGTTTAACGACATTTTAGTAATATTAGGGTTTTCTGTTGTTGTTTATTTTTTTTTAATGAGAAACTATTTCCTCCGTAAGTGAATATAACAATAAAAAGGGGTTAAAAGGCAATCCAGATAAAAGGGTTTCAAAAGCAATTCAACCTACAATCCTACATCTACTCTGCACATAAATAAAATAGGAAAAAAAACGGCACTTCTGCATTCTTTATGAAGCCGCAGCCGATTAAGAAATCGAAATTAAAGAGTTCCGTTTTTTTTTCTCCAAGTCCCATTCATTCAGAATTCACCGGAAGTTGAATTTACCGGGAGTTGAAGTAGAATTTAGTTTTTAGAAAATGGAGTTAAATGAGTTGAATCTTCGCGACATTGGTAATTTAATGAACCAGACGCAAAAAACAATCGATTTTTTACAGGCACATCGCCTGATTTCTTGCAGTCGGACATGCCCGTCATGTCAAAGACAGATGCAGATGGCAAGGCACAATGGAAGTGATGGATTTATTTGGAAATGCGCACGGAAAGAAAAAAATCTCACCAAACAAAACTTTTCAACTACAATATATTTAAAAAAAATAAAAGCAAAATCAATTTTGACCAAAAAATTCATTCCCCCCCCCCAATCAAAACTTTACATTTTTATTTATAAAATTTTTAATTCATATAATAAAAAAAAGAAATTGTTAATTGTTTCTTGTTACCCAAAAACAAATCGTCTTGCATTTTTTTTTTTAGGTTGTAAATAAGTACTTCCGGTTGAATTACTTCCCTTTATTTTCAGTAGAAGGACAGAAAATCTGCGGCTTCATAAAGAATGCAGAAGTGCCAAAACATTTTTTACGTTTGCATAATTTCAATTTAATTCGGTTTTCGATTCGTCTGTTTTCTTCTGCGGTTGAACTTTTGCAAAAATAACTTCGTAGGTTATTATTACACTAGCAATGATAGGAGAATAGTATCATAACCACAAAAAGGAGGAGGGAATCCCTGGGTGGATGGTATTATGACAATAGAACAAATACTTCATTACACCACCGAAAAGAAGGAGGAAAACTCTGAGAGGATGGTATTATGATCACAGAACAGATACTACCACTACTTTCCTAAAAAAGGAAGAGGTAATACCCAGGATGATGGTCTCCTGACAACAGAACAGATATTACACTATTCCACATTGAGCATTTATTTATTGATTTAATTTATTTTTAATTTAGTTTACAATGCAAAAGCCGAGTATTATTGTCGATTTGTGCCATTAAAGAAAAGAACATATTCCTAAATGAGTAGGCACGAATTACTCTTTGTCAGGGCACAATGTCTGACTAGTTTATTGGTGAATTTAAATAGCAAATAGAAATATGAGATTACAAATGAGAAACATTCGGTAATATTCTAATACATAATACTCTACTAAACTACAATCCTATACGCCCCCATAAGATTTTGGCTCGATTATCGAGTGGCAAGGACTGAAAATCCGATATACTAGTTTAGTTAGGGAGAAGCAGCAAGTATGGAAAAATTCCCCTTCAGAAATAAAATCATATGGTGTATTATGGAACACATTTGTATAGTGATGTCATCAATAATGTACTTATAAAAGAGCAACTACAGTACTTGCAGCCATGAACTAATACAAATAATAAGATTGCAAATATAAGTAGGCATAACATTATTAACATAATAGTGGGCATAACATTAACAAAGATAAGTAAAGAGCAACCATGAATGAGCGATCATGAGTGTGGGAGAACAAAGTCAAAATTACAGTGATCGAACAATAATTGCTGAATTGTTTGTTAATAAAATAAACAAGATCACAGAAAGTTAATCAGTTCGTGTAGGACTGATATGCTGAGTCGGTTATATGTTGGACTACGTCTAGACCGTAGGGGTTGAATTTCTTGATGCCCGGCACTGTTGTGAGGAAATAACTTGGCTAGGGCTCCAGGCAGCTTCTTGAGAGGTTGTACTGAGGGCACACAGCTTTGTGGGTTGGTAGAAGCCGGGGGGTCTGAGTGAGGAAACCACAGGGGAATCAGCTAGGTGAGGTTCAGGGCTGAGCAGTGATTGGGATTTAGGCTGAGGAACTGGGCAAGCTGAGGCAGGTCTGAGTTCTGGGTCGGATTTGGTTGAGACAGAAGAGGAAGGTGGTTGAGGAAGAGGGCCTGGTAGTGAAATGATGGGACCTCTCTCTACAACAGGAGTATAGTGTTGTAGGAAACGCCTATTTTTGAGAGTGACATGTCCTGAGCCATCAACACGTATTACATATTGATGGAACTGCCTAACTTCTATGATGATCCCAGTCTTATCCCATTTATTAGGGTAAGGTCCCACCTATTTTTGGATTCTTACATAGTCTCCAACTTTGAGAGGGGGTAGATTGACAGTGTATCCAGAGTGTCTTTCAGTGTCGCACATGTGGCTGTTACAGAGGGCTTCCTCTCTAGCTTGGAGGGTTTGCTGCCAAGTGGGATGAGGTGTGTATTTACCAGGATGTATTGATATGAAGTCTTGGATGGGTCGTCCGAACAAACACATTGCTGGGGATAGGCCAGTGTCCCGATCTGGTGTGTTTCTGTACTGCAGCATGGCTCTCTGGAATGAATCAGTGTCTAGAGATCCCGATGTACCCGTGTTATTTACCAGCATGCGCTTGACAGTTTTCACCCCGACTTCTGCCCTGCAGTTACTGTGGGGAAAAGCCATTGATGAGTGCCTATGATTTACATGCCATGCTTTAAAGAAGTACTCAGTTGCCATGGCTGTGAATTCTGGGCCATTGTTTGATGAAAGTTCTTCTGATATACCATAAGTGACGAAGGTTCTGCGTAAAGCTTGGATGAGATCCTTTGACCCATTAGCTGTTTCTTCCACGATGGGCCAGTTGTTGTAGCGGTCGACAATGACCACATAGTGGTGGCCTTTGTATGTTAAATAATTGGCAACTATGGCCTGAAATGGTTAGGCAGGCTGGATGGACGGGGTTGGTGGCATGGATGTTTGAGAGGGTATCATGCGGTTGCAATCAGAAAATTTCTCACGCATATTTGAGATTGCAGGGTTCATACTGGGCCAGAAGAACGAGGATTCTGCTCTGGAGCACATCTGGGAGACACCTTGATAAGCGGAGTGCAAAGACTCTAGTACTCTAGGCTGAAGAAATTTGGAAATTACTATGCGATCATGGTACAACACCACACCATCAAAACTGCTCAGATTATTACGGTACTGGTAAAATGTACGGACGTCCTCTGGAAGGTCTGTTTTTGCAATTGAAAAGCTGTCTTCTACAGTATCAAGTAGTTGCACCATGGCCTGGTTACTGGCAGTAACAGTAGCAGTGCGGATGTCATCCCATGAGATTGACTCTATGGTGGTGCTGTCACTCAGGTCGGAGGAGAAAACTTCATAGGCAAGAGAGTTAGCATGGAGGATGGAATTAAAGAGAGGTTTGTAATCCACAGCGAGGATGAGGTCAGGGCACTCTATGACAACATGCCTCGCTTTGTCTAGTGCTTCTACTACTGCTAGGGCTTCGCCTTCTATGGGAGCATAGCGGAATTCAGCCGAGGACGTGAATCTGCTGCCCACCAGAACTATTTTCCATTCCTCCTTTCAACAGAATGGCTTGTGGGGTGTAGGGAAGGTGCAGTGCTTCTGGAATAGCCAGAACTCTATGCCGTCTTTGCTCCAGTCAGTTGCTAGGCAAGTAGGTCTACCTTTGTTGAAGATCTCCATGCCATGCTAGATTTCATTGATGATCAGGGCTTTTGCTTCCTTAAAGGCGTGCTGCATATTGTCAGTCCACTTAAAAGTCATGCTTGGTTTTAAGGATTCTCTGAATGGCTTCATCTTGTCAGTTGATGCAGATGCATACGAAACCTGGTTTATGAGTCCAAAGAAGCTGTGTATGTCCGTTGTGTTCTTGGGAGTAGAGAAGTTTCTGATTGCTTCCAAGAAAGATTTGCATGGTCCAACAGCTATTTCTCTGACTTGGAAGCTGGCAAAATCTGTCTCAACATTACCGAGTCCAAATTCTGGAGGTTTGCCAGTGATACCGCTGTGGCCACATACATCCAGCCATTTAGCTGCCTGGAAAAATCTTCCTTGAAGGCCATTATCACTTTGGGTTATTGGAGTCCATAGGAGTGGATCATCGATTATCTTTGTTTTGTGTGATATATCCATCACTATTTCATCAAACCTCTGTGTATATGCATCATCTGAGGCAAGTATCCCTGAGGGGCAACACAATATTTGTATCTACCCCACAGGGTGATAAATGTTGTGTAGTGACAATTGGCCTCATGCAAGGAGATGCTGTGGTATCCATTTCCGGCATTGAATACAGTCTTCCTTGTGTGAGGAGCGATGAAGCGGACCTGGTGGAATGTGTGTGGTGCATCTCTCGAGTAGCATAGCGATTGAGAGGTTGAAGGTCCACAGTGCGTCGAGGCTTGCACAATTTCTTGGCGCACACAACCATCCGGTGGCACCAATAACAGGTGCATATACCGGAACTGGTTCTATGACGCCAAGACAGAACATCCTGGTCCAGGTTTACTTTAACTTCCTCCTGCCAGTGGATAGGTACTGGGATCGGGGTGTGGTAAGCGACAGGTATGGCGTTAGGGTCAATCATGAGGCGCATGAGTGGGCCTGACATCATGGGTAGTGGTTGGTGTTGACAGATGTTAAATGTGCTGGATGCATAATAATCTAGCATCCATTTTTCTAGCTTTTCCCTGTTCTCTTCCGTTGGTGGGAACGAGATTGTAGCAGGTAACACATATGCCCAGTACAAGAAAAAGCAACATTGGTCTCACATGTCCAAGTAGTTAGCTGTAGTTCTTTTGCAATCAACCTTATGTCTTACATAGGGAAAAGCAGCATTGGTCCAGCATCTCAAGGGCATCAGCAGTGCTTTTTTTCTTTGCAATTGACCATATACGCTCAGTACGATGAATAGCAGAATTGGTCTTGTATGTTCAAGTCATAAGCAATGTTCTTTTTTGCAATCAACCTTTTACGCCCATAACAAGGAATAGCAACATTGGTCTTGCATGTCCATATCGTCAGAAATGTTTTGCTTTCAATCAATGTCATTAGACCAGTACCAGGAATATTACTATTAGTCTTGCATGTCAAAGTCGACAGCAGTCTTTTAGTTGCAATTGGCCTTATATCCCTAGTAGTACTAGGAATAGCAGCGTTGGTCTGAGCAGTTACAAGTTTTTTGCCTTGACGCACAGGGCCTGTGGCATCACAGGAGGATAGTTGTGATGCAGTGCCGATGAAGGGGAAGTTCCTAGAGCAATGCAGCCATGCTTAGAGAGGTAGAAGCGCCCTGTGGATGAGGTGAAGTATACAAGTTGGCATATACTGCATTTGATTCCGCTCTCCGATACACAAGATATGCGCAACTGAAGGGTGCCTAGGATTTTAATGGATTTTTCATTGGCTGCTGACATTTTCATAGTGCATGGGATGAGATGGTCAGCTTTTAGGCCCATTTTATTTAATAATGAGACACCGCCATGATTGACATCCTGTATCTGCCATGGCAGGATTCATTACAATGGCAGTAGGGCTGTGCAAGTGGGGGTTGATGCCGATCTCAGCGATGTTGGAGGGTATTGGTAAATCTGAATAGCAAATAGAAATATGAGATTAAAAATGAGAAACATTAGATAATATTCTAATACATAATACTCTACTAAACTACAATCCTATAATTCCCTTTCTATAGCGCCCCTGTCAGATAAAAGAACACAGTTTTAAAATGCAATAGCAAAGTATTTTGTTTTGCTTATGTTCCTAAAACAAAACTTTTATTTAAGTAATTTAATTTTCAACACATCTTATACTTTGTCGATGTGACTCAGTTGATAGAGTTAAAGAATGAAGACCGAGAGGTTTCACGTTCGATCCCCAGTGATTGGTGCAGTTTATTTCTTAGGAATTTATTTTTTATTTATTATTTCTACAGAAAAGTAGTTTAGATATATAATGTTTAATGCTGAATGTTAAAATGCCTACCAAAAATTAATATACATTTTCTTATAATTTTCCTCTTTAAAAGTAAATACATTTATTAGATTTATAATAACTTAAATATAAATCGAATCATCGTTTGTTTATTAAAAATGGGTTCTTTTGTTGGTTTAAAACATAATTTGAACCGAAGCATCTTCTTTCATTTTACATACACAAATAATTTGTTTATAAAACATATTCCTAATTCATGTTCAAAATAAATCTCTCTCTATGACCTACCAGGAAACCGCTCTGGCCCACTCTGGCCCATTTCACCCCGGTCACTTAATTCTAAGAAAAAACTTGCTTATTCATACTTTCTTTCATTAGAGTTCAGAGCAGAAATAATGATACAGTAAAGTAAGTAAATTAATGTGAATCAATATGGTACAACTTCGTGGACCGGCTTGATGCTGATGTTGGGATTCTAAGTGAAAGTGATATTATGGAACAGACTGGATTCGAACTTGGCACACCCAGGTCGTCAGTCCGTATCATTATCCACTTGCCCACCGTCACCTCTCAGATACAGTGGTCTGGGAAAACTTGGCCCATTTCACCCCTGTGGTCCACATCACCCCGAGTCTTTTTTTTAATGCTTTACAAAAATTATAAATTTAAACGTTTCTTTGTTTTTTTTTATGCCATCACACGCAATAGAAGACGTTAATACCCAAATATTTATGTTAACACCGAAACATTTGTGTCTTTTTTTTAATTAGTTTTGTATTGTTTCTATTCAACTAGGTTGTATGGTTTTTTGAACTGTGCCCCCCCCCCCCCCCAATAAATATTAAAAGATATAGTGTAGTATTAAGCTCCACTCTCACCCAAAATTGAAACTTTAATAATTTAAAGTGTTATAACAAACTCAACTCTTTCGAAGACATTTTTTTTTCAAATGTTTTTATTAATGGTCTGATATTGATGTGCGGATTATAAAAACATTGAAATGTTATTTTAAAGTTTACATAAAATGTTATATTTAAATAATTGTTGATAAATTTGTAAATGAGTTCCCTCAGCTAATTCCCACTTCCCCAAAAATGAGATTTGCCTTTTTTAGGCGATTACATGTTGGGAAAGAAAACGGTACATATACAGTTTACGGACTGGGCTGAAATAATAAAGTTATTTAAAAACCTATTCTTAACATGGGGAGGGTAGGGGGCTTTTTAAACTATTCTTTACTCCCACCTAACAAATTATACCATAAAAATTGAATTTTATTTGAATATTCTATCTAAAAAAATAGCCCAGTCTGTAAACTGCATAAGCACCAAGTAAACAATTATTTCAGAATTTACAGTGTGGGATCAGTTCCGGCAGATTGTCTATCCATAGCGTTTTACGAGCATATGTTCGACTAAGGGAGATAAATTGTGTGTGTGTGTATTTTAATGGGGGAGGGGGGCTTAAAAAATACATTAAGCCTACCACTAACCCTAAGTTCAAGTGGCAACAGAGTTTTTATATATGCGCTAATGAACAAAAATAATCATTCTACAGTTTACATAACGTTATTATTTAGAAATCCATTCTTAACATGGAGAGAGGGGGATGTGATAACTATTCTGTACTTTCATCTAAAAAATTAAAACACAAGAAAAAATTTAACTGTCCGTAGACTGCAGAAGTTTGATTAAACAACCCTACTATTTAATTGTATGTATTGTACTCAACTCCATCGTACTTATATCGATTTGTTTCATTTCGCAATCTCAGATATCTTAACTACTTTTAGAAATTGAAAATATTGCATTAATAGTAAAAAATAAATCTCAAAATAATAAGGGAGGTAGAATTTAAAAAAAAAACATATTAAACCTACTAATAAGCCTAAGTCAGGCAGCATTAGTTTCGCATGTCAAAATCGTCATCAGTGTTTGTTTTTTTTGCAATCGACCTTATAACCCCAGTACAAAGAATAGCAAAATTGGTCTTGCATGTCCAAGTCGTCAACAGTGTTTTACCTGAAATTAACCTTATAATACCCGTAGAAGGAATAGTAGCGTTAGTATTGCATGTCCAAGTCGTTGACTGCGTTTAACTTGCAATCGACTTTATACGCCCAGTATAAGGAAAAGCTACAATGGTTTTGCATGTCCAAGGCAGTAGTGTTTTTTGTTTTGTTTTTTGCAATCGACCTAATAGTACCAGTACAAGAGATAGCAGCATTGAACTTGCATGTCAACATCGTCAGTAGTGTTTTTCCTGCAATCAATCTCATATGGCCAGTACTAGGAATAGAAATATTGGTTTAACATGTCTAAGTGTTTTACTTGCCATCGACCTTATACATCTAGTACAAGAATTGGCAACATTTGTCTTTCAAACCAAAATCGTCAGCACTCTTTGACTTGCAATCGATTTTATATGCCCAGTACAAGGAATAGTAGGATTGAAATTTCATGTCCAAGATGTCAACAGTGTATTACTTGCAATTGAGCACATATGCCCAGTACAAGAAAAAGCAACATTGGTCTCACATGTCCAAGTAGTTAGCTGTAGTTCTTTTGCAATCAACCATATATGTCTTATATACGGCAAAGCAGCATTGGTCCAGCATCTCAAGGGCATCAGCAGTGCTTTTTTTCTTTGCAATTGACCATATACGCTCAGTACGATGAATAGCAGAATTGGTCTTGTATGTTCAAGTCATAAGCAATGTTCTTTTTTGCAATCAACCTTTTACGCCCAGTACAAGGAATAGCAACATTGGTCTTGCATGTTCAAGCTGTCAACAGTGTTCTTCTTTTTGCAACTGACCTTATATTCCAAGTACAAGGAAAAGCAGCATTGGTCTTGCATGTCCATATCGTCAGAAATGTTTTGCTTACAATCAATGTCATTAGACCAGTACCAGGAATATCACTATTGGTCTTGCATGTCAAAGTCGTCGGCAGTCTTTTAGTTGCAATTGGCCTTATATCCCTAGTAGTACTAGGAATAGCAGTGTTGTTCTTGCATTTTCAAGTCGTCAACAGTGTTTTGCTTCTAATCAACCTACTATGCCTAGTACAAGGAATAGCAGCATTAAAATTGCATGTCCAATTTGTCAGCAATGTTTTACTTACAATCGCTTTTATATGATATGTGCAGTACAAGGAATAGCAGCTTGGTCTTGCTTGTCTAAGTCTTTAACAGTATTATGCTTGCAACCGACTTCATACATCTCATTCAAATATAGTAGAATTTGTTTTGCATGTCCAATATTCACATCAACTGTTGAATTCCTGTTCAGTTAAAAAAAAAGAAAGCAATATTCATTTATAAAATTGATGTAAAAAATTGTAAGTAAATAAAAATTTTTATTTCACAATTTGGTAAACACGTAAATTTAATGAAGCCTGTGATGATGGTGATGACGGTTTATTTTGTGCTAGTTCAAACTGTACCTTTTTTATTTTTCTGAAATCTCATATTAAAATACGAATCACTACACATAAAATGTAGTTTGTATTTGTTTAGCAGTTATGGCAATGCAAAATATGTACTGTTTGTTTTTATTTTTTTGCTATACGTCGACAATTTATCAGTTTCCAAATCAAATAAAGTACATGGTCGCTAGTCATTTTTTAATAATTTATTTTAATTGAATTACATGTAATGACCTATCAATACAATAATATTTCAATGAAATTCGGAAAATCGTATTTCTTTAAAAAGAAAAAAAGAATTCAATGTGTATTTATAAAATTGACGTTGAAACGTCTAAGCAAATGAAAATATTTTTTAATTTTAATTTAACAATCCGCTGTTCTTGTGGTAAACACATAAGTATACTATAATAAACTCTTTTTTAACAATATGGTTCATTGAATTCAATGTAATGAGCAAACGAAGTAATATATAAATGAAACTCTTAATATCCTGTATAAGTTTGATTATTCGGACTGCTGTTCTCATCACAACGTTTCGGCCACTGTAACCTCCGGCCTTCATCAGGTGTATCTTTTCGAACTCAGGAATATTTCTGTCGAACTCGGGAATCTGGACGGAATTTCGAACGGAACACTTTATTTAATCCAGAAGTTTTCAGTAATTCGCCCGCACCAAAGATTGAACCTTCAAATGACTATCACTTGGAATTGAATTTTACTCAGTACTATATCCACTGCGCCACAGGTCCTTGCAGAAGAATTTGTGGTTTTTGTTTACAAACGAAATGAATATGTGTTTGTGTCAAAATAGAGAAAACAAATTAATGGTAACTTTCTTTTATAGAAAGCAAGATTAAACAATAATGTGGGAAAATTGAAAACTACAAAGATGTTAACATATTTTTGTTACAATCGAAGTATACACGCGTTTGCGCATAAAAAGGCGAAAACGTATTTTCGTATTTAGTATGTAATCTAAGAGTATCATAGCACACATTTATGCAAAGCAATATTAAAGTAAATAATATAGGTGAAGTGAAGTCTTTGAAGAGTGTAGCATATTTGTTTACGAACAAAATGATCACACGTTTGTGTATGAACATTATTTCTTAATAGCCAAGCTAAATAATGTTATGACAACGAAAAAAGGATATATGAATCGAAGAATAAGGAAAATGAAAGTATTAAAAGATATTAATTATAAACCAATATTGAAAATAACGTTACATCTTAAAGTAAAGTGCGTTTATGTAACGTCCGATATGTATGTAAATGGTGGATTTGTAGAAAAGTTAGTAAGTGATTTAAAAAATACGAAATAGAGAACAGAATGATTAGTATGTACCAAGTCAGTGGTTATTGGTATTTTTTGTATTTAAGGTTGATTATATCAAAGCAATAAGAGAAAATTGGAAGTAGGTTGTAAAAATCTAATTAATTTAGATAACATTATGCAATGCAAGTAATTCTAAATAAATAACTAGGTTAATAGTTATTTGAAATAACTATAATTGTATATCTGATAACTAAAATAGATAGAGCAATGACATAAAAGTTAATGACGTGAGGTGAATTTTTATTTTGAGGACATTAGTGAGAAATGACTCCAATTTACCAGTCTTCTGGGTCGGAACGGAATACATATTTTTTGAAAGGACAGAAGCAAACTACATATGTGCTCAAAGAACATGATGCAATGAAATTTGGGTCTGAAGGCGAAAATCCGGTTGAGTTAATGGTTATATATATATATAATCTGACAAATCGATATTTTATTTCGCCTAGACATGTCTCATTTATTATTGTTGCACCATATTCTTTAAAATAAAAGAAAACGTATCTCGCTTTAGTTTCTTTCCAAAATCATTTATTCAAGTTCGGAAGATTGCTAAACTGGGGACATTTTTCAATAATGACCCAAAAAGCTGAAGTTAGCTAATGTCATTCATAAAAAATATCATCATTGCTCTATCTATTTTAGCTATCATATAAATAATTATATTTGTTTTAAATAAATATTAGCCTATTGAAAACAAATATAATTGTTTATCTGGTAGCTAAAATCAATAGAGTAATGATCGTATTTTAATGATGTAAGCTGATCTGGTCGGTCTCTCTCTCTCTCTCTCGCTATATATATATATATATATATATATATATATATATATATATATATAGGGTAAAATTAACGATATGTCATGAAAATGAAATGCCGTGATAGACAAAATGTGTGAAAAAAGACAAACGGAAAATAGATTTAAGTACAGGAGAAAAACAAGAAACGAGAGATTTGACCGGTTTCGTTCGTATCAACAAACGTCTTCAGAAAAATGGACATGTACAGGAATTGTTACCGTCCTCATTCGTCGCCTCTTTTTCTGAAGACGTTCGTTGATACGAACGAAACTGGTCAACTCTCTCGTTTCTTGTTTTTCTCCTGTACTTAAATCTGTTTTCCGTTTGTCTTTTTACACACGCACACGCACACACATATATATATATATATATATATATATATATATATATATATATATATATATATATATATATATATATATATATATATTCTCGATGATAGTATTTTTCCAGTTATACTGTAAAGTTTTATAACAATCTGTCCAAATGTAAGGGCATTAAAACGTTTAATCGTTTTTAACCATGTTTGGTAATTCCCTCGAAGAGGATGAAAGTTCAGAAAAATGTGAGAAATTCAGCCTAGACGAATACTTCAGCTAGTATACTAATAAGTAAACGATCTTTCTTTTGGCGACCTTCTTTCTCTTGATGTACCTTCCCATGCATCTTGTATCCTCCCCCCCCCCATCTCTCTCCCTCTCTCTCTCTCTTTCCCTCTCTCTCTCTCTCTCTCTCTCTCTCTGAGAGGTGGGGGAAGCTATTGGCGATTGAACCCCTAGCTATCTCCACACTGCTGCATGGATTGATCTGGCACCAATAGAAACAGAAATTGATAGAAATGTCCCAACGTTTCAACCCCCCACCCCCACAACAGGGCGCAGGGTGTAAGGTCTTCGTCCTTATGGTGGCTTCTTATTTTGCGAATCGTCCAATGGCTTAGCTGATGGCGTATCATGACGTCGATGATTTTTTTTATAAACGAAACCATGAAAAAGAATAAATTTATGAATGAAAAATGGCTGAACTTAACAAACGCGATAAAGAAAGAAATATTGAATGAATAGAAATAAAACACATGGAGGGGTTAAGGAAGAAAGAATCATTGATGGATAGATGAAAGAAAGATGAATATGAACTTTTTCAAAAGAGAGGAAAGGTGAACAAAGAAAGCGAGAGAAGATGATTGGAGCGATATTGTTCCAGATCAGAAATGGGTAATTTCCTAATATATGGTCTCTTATTATTTACAGTGAAATGCGTTTGGGTAGGGCCTTTTAAAAAATGGTAAAATCATGTTTTTCTTTGCTTTTGATTACCTACGGATTATTGCAACTTGTTAACCTTGCGACTTTCGGAGAAAAATGTATTTTTTGTTTTAATGAATAAAATGTGGAGTTGTCTTCCTTCTTGATTTATTTATATATAACTATATTTCTTTTCCCGACCAACTTGTTTTGTCCGTATTTTGTATACAATTAAACTTTCTGTTTTTAAAGTTTAACATTTTTTCTTTTACTAAAATATGACTCTGTCTATTAGTCGGTTCATCTGTAGCGCTTGCTTGAAACAGCACTTACATTGCTTGGCGTACTGATTTAATGAACACATCTTATTTGATATGCATCATAGAATCTCTATAAGAAGCTCTGCCCTTCTGTCGGCCGGTATGTCATGCGTAAATTTGAAACAGCACTTTCGTCGGTCTGTAGTTTACTTGTACCATTGTGTGTATTTTATAAAGTATTGTATTGAAAAGTATGACTATGCGTAGTAGAGGAGCAATGTTAGTATCTGTTCTTATATCACACTTCATCTTTTCTGTCATCCTCGGTTAGTGAAGTAGAAATCGTTTTAGACTGGAGCAATTTTTATTTTTGTCCCAATCCATAGTGCTACTTTTTAGGAGCTGGATTTTCCCCACATTAAAATCCGACTTAGTGTCTAACTCTGCTCTCGTAGGGGAGACAAGTAAATAAGGACAATACGGCATAGACAGTAAATATAAATATAAAACTAAAAGCATACGACTATATGGAAAAAGAAGAAAAAAGAAGCATCCTTGAATGTGGAAGTCAACTCACATAACCAGATTACACCGACTAACCACAGAATAAAACTGCGTAAACAGAACTAAAAAATATAGAAAGAACATTACACTCATCCAATGAAACTGAAACTGTCAGTGTAGTTATGTAAGAAATATCCCATAATCTATTGCACCAACACCAATTGATACCATATGGAATGGTCATGAAAAGTTAAGGGGCATGGAAAGACCGAGGAGAGAGAGCATCATCCAGACCTCCACTTTGCCATTCAAATTCCAGAAAAATCTAACGCCCTTTATCAACGAAAATTCAAACGGCTGTTGCGAGAATGCTAAGCGATTTGCAACTGATCGAAAACAGCAGAGTGCTGGAAACTCGGGGAGACTTGTTTTCACTATGACTCCAGAGAGCACTGTCTGTTCTTTCCAGTGAATAATCACTTCTAATTACTTGTGTGAGAACTCCTAGTGAGTAAATAATAATAGAAGGGGGACAATAAAAATGATAGTGTCTAACCTATAGTAAATATGCATTTTTATTTTTCATATCGTATAAGTTATAATTATAGAATTAGTACGAACTTTGCATTTTACAATAAGTTTAAAAACATAAGTTGTAAAATAAAAATTTAGTAAACAAAAAGACAAAGAAAGAAACCACACAATTTGAAATTTAAAAACAAAACAAATGAACGTTGCCATTATTTGAAATTCACATCTCATCGATTGCATATTTAATGCAATTTATCTACTGACTGCATTACAACACCGACTTCCGGTTTATTTCAAAAACAACTCCGCGAATAATTCTGGTATTTCCTTAAAGGGGATGATAAATATTAGGACGAAAGTGACTAAATATAAAAAGATAATATATACTACAGGTAACACTCTATCATCTTTTTGTCACTTCTTATGATTAATATTTTTTTTAATATATAATTGCATGTTCTTATATTTGTATTTATCTTTAACCAGTGGCGTGCAGAGGAGGTTCGATAGGGCCGTTGCCCCGGTCATCCAATCATATTCAAACTATCTCCCTTTCTCATAAGTGTCGTGATAATGGCGATTCAGTATCCCTAAATAAGCATAAGAGTAGGAAAGAGCCTATATATAATCCTCTCTCTAAGAAGAGGGTTAGGGAAGCTTGACTAGCCACTAACGAGGCTAACCTTTCACTTCACAACAATAGTGTCGCCAATGGGATTTCAATTGTCTCTCAAGGATTCTGACTTTGTCAAAACTTGGCTACAGCTTGATGTGAGGCCATAATGAAAGTATCCACCATGGCGTATCCCAGAAACCTGGAACACCTGGCTTTCGAAAAAATAAGTCAGATCAAAAGAAGAAATATGAGACCCAAGAAAAGGTTGGTCGTGGCAGAAACAACAAAGTGTATGTCTATGAAACAAGAAAGTGACCAATCAGTCATAAAATATCTACACCATCTATGAAATGCGAGTAGATATTGTGAGTTTAAAAAGCTCAAACAAGAAGAACAGACGGTTGAAGAGGACTTAATTCAAGTAAGATTAACCGAAGGTATGTGCTATGCATCACAACGATATAAAATAATGAAACAACTACAAATAGGAAATATATCATTAAATACCTGCATTCACTTTATACAAGCACTATCACAAAAATGAGATCAGTCTCAAACTCAACCCAGCCAAAAAATATTCGCCAATACTTATATGTTAAAAAAGATTTTTTTAAATGTTCGTATTATGGACGTGAACACGAAATGGTAAGCATTTAGAAAGACTTGTACAAATTGCTTACAAAAAAAAACATTTGCAAGCAGTATGCAAATTCAAAAAGAAAAACGTGAAATAGTTGAAAAAAACGAAACCAATATGAAAGTCTTTTCATTCAAAAAGCAAAAATAAAAATGTAGAGAAAATTGAACAAAAGAAAACAGACCTCATACTAAAAGTTAAAATTAACAACATCGATTTGAATATGCAAATGGATACCGGAAGTGAGGTAATGCTTATACCAAAACAATTTTGGGAACGCATAAGGCCAATTTACGAACCCGACCTGACTCCCAGATCATGAAGATCAGCAAGCCTCACTTCTCGATCTATTCTTGACAAAACTCCCAAGGCTTGTGTAACGGATGCCAATAGCATAGCCCACTCCAGAACGCTGATCATATTGAGATAAATGGTTGATATCACCCTAACCTTCCGACCCCAAACCAAAGCGCCATTACTCAAAACAATGAGATACTAGCAATGGACTGATTGGGAATCTATCAGAGATCACGTCAGAGACGGCCCATGGAGTAAAACTTTTTCTCTCTCTGCCAAACAGTGCACAAATGAGGTAACAGATTGGTCAAAGCAATCATAATAGTATATATCCCAATGCAGAAATTCTATATTAAGCCCCACTCTCCCCAATGGTTCACTTCGACCTCTGCAGTTGCTATTGCACATAGGTAGCAAGCATTCTGCCGATTCAACCATCATAAGTTATCTACAAATAGACAAACATCTATAGCATCAAGAAACCATTGTAAGAGTGTAATAGCCATAGCTAAAAGTAGGTATAAGATGACTAGAAAACACATTGAGTCACAGAAATTAGGAAGTCACGATTTCTGGAAAATCTATAATAGTTTGGTGAATGATGGGCAATCAACAATTCCCTCGCTATACAACCATCATGATGGCACTTGCACGGCAACGGATGAAGCTGAACTGCATGGCCGGCGGTTAGGTTTAAACTCCACCTTGAACTCCACAAACCACTCCCTCCCCAATTTCCCACTACAGACAGAAGACACACTTGATGATTTTATCATCACCCCGTCCCATGTCCAGGATATTATAAAAAACTTGACACCTTCAAAGCATGTGGGCCTGATCACTGCTATAGTAACAAAGAAATGCACTGCTGGGCTGACCCCTGTGCTCTCCAAACTCTATAACAAATGCCTTACCGAATCTTGCTTCCCTGACAACTGGAAAATTGCCTTTTTGTTACCAGTGTTCAAGAATTCTGGGGAAAGAACTAGTCTGTAAAATTTTCGCCTTATCAGTCTCCTGCTCTTTGCTAAAATTTTTTAATCATTAATCAATCTAGCAATAGTCCACCACCTCATCAATGCTAAACTTTTTTCTGACCAACACTATGGATTTAGGCAAGCCTGTTCTACTGCAGATATCCTAACAGTCAACTCTGAATGCATATACCATACAATGGATAAGGCAGGTGAAGGTAGGGCAATAGCGCTTGATATATCCAAAGAATTTGACAAGATCTGGAATGAAGGTCTTCTCATGAAAATTAATTTGTACGGTATTACTGGACAAATATTTAATATAATCATATCCTTCCTAACCAAAACAAAAGTCCAGGTTGTGCTCGATGGCCATACATACAAACAACATGACACCCCAGGGGTCGATCCTTGTACCTTTATTATTCATGATCTTCATAAACGACCTCCCTGATGTAATTGCGTCCGAGATTGATATTTTTGTCGATAACACCATGCTCTATTCTCGACATATGAGCAAAACGAAGATGCACATATCCAAGGTAATGTCTGAAACTCTAGAAAATAACCTCCATTCTGTAATGGAATGGGTCCAAAAATGGATGGTTACATTTAATGTTACTAAGACAAAGCTCCTTTCCTTTAACAATTATAAGAAAAATTTCCAACCATCGATTGTAATGGCTAATAGCAGCCTACCTGACAGTCCAACATTCAAACTTCTTGGCCTAACATTCATGGGGTATATGAATTGGAACAAACACATATAAAATGCTGCCAAGTCTTTTGCAAAGAAGGTGGGCTCCATCTACCGAACTAGAAAACTTATCACACATGCCAATATCCTGTATCTCTATAAAGTCACCATTCGTCCATGCATGGAGTATTGTTGCCACATCTGGGCTGGTGCACCAACCACTAGTCTTTCTTTCTTAGACAGGGTCCAAAAAAGAGGCTCTAATCTAATAGGTCCCGCACTGTCTACCAAGCTCCAGAAATAAATAAAATGTGCAATGATGTGTCACTATGCTTGTTTTACAAGTTCTTCAATGAAATGTGCTCTGACGAACTTACGACATGTGTGCCTCCTCAACATAAATACCACGACCAACTCGACAATCAACACCACCACCCTTCACTGTTCAGGTCCCCAGATGCCGGAGGGCTCTCTACTCTAATAGCTTTTTTTTCTCAGACTGCTCGACTTTGGAATTCCATCCCTACAATAGTCCCTTATGTCTCAGTTGCAATCTGCATTGTTTGGGGTGAATATAAGTTTAAAAAAAAAAAAATTTTTTTATTACAATTTGATTGGTCGATTATAAAAACGTTAGGATACTTTGAAGGTTCTTTGGAGCTAGAAGATAGATTTAAAGTAATACCTATAACTGTCACATTTTGTAAAAAGAACCACGGACTTCTTGGAAACAATGTAGTTAACATAAATTCTACCAAATTAATGAGATTAAAATGGAAAAAATTGGAAAGTTAATAAAACTATAAAGTGAGTTAAAAATTAAAAGGAAATGTTACCTCTTCTTATTATGAGGCACGAAAATGAAACGTCAGAAGACGAAATAATGCATGATCAAGCAGGCCAGAAGGAGTATGAAAATTTAAATGAAGATCAAATGATGCAACACAACGAATCTAGTAACAGCTAGCAGAAAAAAAATTACTGGAGAGAGAAAGAGAGAGAGATAGATAGATAGAGAGAGAGAGAGAGAGAGAGAGAGAGAGAGAGAGACTATATACAATAAATATAATAAAAGCTAAAAAGAAATGAAACAGAAAAATATAATTTAAAGTGAAGAAGATAGGAAAGGAAAGGAAAGGAAACAATAGATATTTCTTTTTAATCTATCTCTTTCTCTCTTTATCTCTCCCTCTCTCTATATATATATATATATATATTCTCAAAAAAAATCTAATTGTTTTTTAAAATTCTCTTTTCTCTTGTATGTTTTTTATATGCCTGTAATATAAACAGTCTTTATTTACCTTATTGTGCCCCTTTGTGTCAAATTTCCCTTTTCGGACAGAAGCCACCCTCTATAATCTGATAATCACCCCTTCCAATGTTCGTGATATCATAAAACACCTAGACACCTCCAAGGCGTGTGGAACTGATCTCATCCCGGCTATGTTAATAAAGAAATGCTTTTCTGAGCTAGCTCCTGTTCTCTCCAAACTCTACAACAAATGCCTTGCCAAACCTTGCTTCCCTGGTAGCTGAAAAATTGCCTCTGTGGTACCAGTATTCATTAGTCTCCTCCCTCTCTTCGCGAAAATCTTTGAGTAATTAATCAATCAAGCACTAGTCCACCACTTCGTAAATTCTAAACTTCTTTCTGACCGACAGAATGGATAAACTTCTTTCTGACCGACAGAATGGATTTAGGCAAGTCTATTCTACTGAAGATATCCTAACAATCATATCTGAATGCATATACCACGCACTGGACAAAGCAGGGAAAGCTAGGGCGGTAGCCCTTGACATATCCAAGGCCTTTGACAAGGTCTGACATAAAGGTATTCTCCTGAAAATTAAATCATACAGTATTACTGGACGAATATTTAATATAATCAGATCTTTCTTAGACAAGAGAAAAATCCAGGTTGTCCTCGATGACTGTACATCCAAACAACATGATATTAATGCGAGTGTGCATCAGGGGGCGATCTTTGGACCTTTATTATTTCTGATATTCATAAACGACCTCCCTGATGAAATTGTGTCCGAGACGGGTACATTTGCTGATGACACCACACTCTATACCAGATATATGGGCAAAACGAATGTACACATATCCAAGGCAATGTCTGAAACTTTAGAAAATTACCTCCAGTTCGTAATGGAATGGATACGTAAATGAATGGTGACATTTAATGCTACTAAGACAAAGCTTCTTTGCTTTAACAATTACAAGAAACTTTCTCAATCACTTATTGCCATAACTAATAACACTCTTCCTAAGAGTACATCATTCAAACGCCTTGGCCTGACATTAACAGGCAACATGAATTGGAACAAATACATAGAAAACATTGCCAAGGCTGCTGCAAGAAGGTGGGCTCCCTCTACCATGCTAGAAAACTACTCACACCTGCCAGTATCCTATATCTCTCCAAAGCCACCATTCGCCCATGCATAGAGTATTGTTGCCACATCTGGGCTGGTGCATCTACCACTAGTCTTCAATCTAATAGGTCCCACACTGTCAACCAAGCTCCAACCCCTGGCACATCGCCACAATGTTGCATCCCTGTGCTTGTTTTACAAGCACTTTAATGGAGTGTGCTCTGACGAACTCATGGCACTTGTGCCCCTCGACGTAAATACCCCCGACTAACTCGTGAAACAGCAAAATTACACCCTTCACTGTAGAAGTCCCTAGATGTCGGAAAGCTTTCTACTCTAATAGTTTCTTGCCTTGGACTGCTAGACTTTGGAATTCCCTCCTTGTTTCCTGCTTCTATGTTTGTACATGCAGAAATTTAAATGTAATGCAAACAGACATCTCGCTGCTCAACTCCCTACTTAGAGTGTCCCTTTAGGCATGGTACCTAATAGTAGCCCCTTACGTCCAAGTGGCAATGTGCCTTGTTAGGGGTAAATAAGAGTAAATAAAAAGTTTTTTAATTGCTTTGTAACTGGTGTTAACTGAATTGAAATTATCATATCTCAACCCTCCTTCAATCTCTCGAATTACTGTATAACTGATTAATGTCTGCGCTCTAATCATGATGCTATGTTTTAACTTCGAACTTGGTATCTATTCCCTGTGCTGATGATGAGACCTGATATCAACAAAAATTTAAAATTAAAAAAATCCCTATCGTCTCAAAAACAATCGTGCACAAAATTGTTGTTTATGTTGAATTCTTGGAACATATGTAAATGAATATGTCATAAATTTTTTACCTCGTATCAATAATATATATATAAACAATATTTTGAGAGGTCGCACATCGAAGCGCTGATGAAATCAGAATAATAAAGAGAATATTTTTTAAAAATATTTTGAAGCCTGAAACAACGCAGAAATTTGTTTTTTTTAAATAAATTATTTATTTATCTCAAAAAACTTTTCTTTTCTTTTTTTTTTGATTAAACTTGAGTACTTTCGGTATAAGATACCTTCATCGGAAGCATAGTTATTTTCTTTTTTTTCTTCTTTTTATTTCTTCCTGACTGAGACATTTTCTCAGTCAAGTTGAAATTCGTCTGATGTATTTGACGGCGAAATTTGAAATGTCTATTATTTGTGCAGCACGCGGTCACGTGATTAATGTATTTTGAGAGGTCGCACATCGAAGCGGATTTTTGAGATACATAAATAATTTATTTAAAAAAAACAAATTTCTGCGTTGTTTCAGGCTTCAAAATATTTTTTTTTAAATATTCTCTTTATTATATACTAGCGGGGCTACCCGGCGTTGCTCGGGGTCATAAAAACATATAATTCAAGAAAAATCGTGTGTGTAACATCTTTATATACAAACTTCTATTTCTCCCCCCCCCTTTCTCTATAGCCGTCTGTTTATCTTTCTACCTTTCTTTTCCCTGGTCGCTCCATTTCACTGCTACTTTCTAATTTTGCATTTTGCGAAAGCTGTTTCTTCCCCACCATTTCTCCTACGTTGCCCAGGGCAATAGTATGACATATTTCTATAAAAAGTAACACCTCTATCTGACCCCTTCTATATAGGTACTTATCTCCGCCCCGGTGTTCATACTATATACGTATCTATCATCACCCCGGTGCGCATACTATACACGTACCTATCGCCGCCCCAGTGCACATACTATATACGTATCTATCGCCGCCCCAGTGCAGATACTATTTAAAATTATCGCCGGCCCAGTACGAATGCTAAATACGTACCTATAGCCGCCCCGGTGCGAATGCGAAATACATACCTTTCGCCGTTCCGGTGCATGTGCTATATATGTACCTCTCACCACCCCGGTGCGCGTGCTATATACGTACCTATCGCCGCCCCGGTGCGCGTGCTATATATGTACTGATCGCCGCCGCAGACCGCATGCTATGTACGTACTTATTGCTGCCCATGTGTATATGCTATATACGTAGCTATCGCCACCCCTGAATTCTGAATACGTACCTATCGCCGCCCCGGTGTGGAAGCTAAATAGGTACATATCGCTGCCCCGGTGCGAATGCTAAATACGTACCTATCGCCGCCCCGGTGTGAATTCTAAATACGTACCTATCGCCGCCCCGGTGCGGAAGCTAAATACATACCTATCACCGCCCCGGTGTGAATGCTAAATACATACCTATCGCCGCCCCGGTGTGAATGCTAAATACGTACATATCGCCGCCCTGGTGTGGAAGCTAAACAGGTACATATCGCTGCCCCGGTGCGAATGCTAAATACGTACCTATCGCCGCCCCGGTGTGAATTCTAAATACGTACCTATCGCCGCCCCGGTGTGAATTCTAAATACGTACCTATCGCCGCCCCGGTGCGGAAGCTAAATACGTACATATCGCCACCCTGGTGCCAATGCTAAATACATACCTATCACCGCCCCGGTGTGAATGCTAAATACATACCTATCGCCGCCCAGGTGTGAATGCTAAATACGTACCTATCGCCGCCCCGGTGTGAATGCTAAATACATACCTATCGCCGCCCCGGTGTGAATGCTAAATACATACCTATCGCCGCCCCGGTGTGAATGCTAAATACGTACCTATCGCCGCCCCGGTGTGAATTCTAAATACGTACCTATCGCCGCCCTGGTGCGGAAGCTAAATACGTACATATCGCCACCGTGGTTCGAATGCTAAATACATACCTATCACCGCCCGGTGTGAATGCTAAATACATACCTATCACCGCCCCGGTGTGAATGCTAAATACGTACCTATCGCCGGCCCGGTGTGAATGCTAAATACATACCTATCACCGCCCCGGTGTGAATGCTAAATACATAACTATCGCCGCCCCGGTGTGAATGCTAAATACGTACCTATCGCTGCCCCGGTGTGAATTTTAAATACGTACCTTTCGTCTCTCTGGTGTGCGTGCTATATACGTACCTATCGCCGCCCCGGTGCACGTGCTATATATGAACCGATAGCTGCCCCAGTGCACATGCTAAATACATACCTATCACCGCACCGGTGCGCATACTATATACGTACTTATTGCCGCCCATGTGCACATGCTATATACGTACCTATCGCCACCGCTGAATGCTAAATAAGTACCTATCTCCGCCCAGGGGTGAATGCTAAATATGTACATATTGCCGCCCCGGTGTGCATACACCATATGTACCTATTACTTCCCCAGTGCGAATACTAAATATGTACATATCGCCGCCCACATGCGAATGCTGAATACGTACCTATCGGAACCCCAGGGCGAATGCTAAATACTTAGCTATCGCGACCTCTATGCACTACTATATACGTACCTATGCCACCCCAGTGCACATACTATATATAAACCTATCGCCGCCCCGGTGCGCATAATTTATTCGTACCTATCGCGGCTCTGGTGTGCATACTACATAATTACCTATCTCTGCAAGGGTGCACATACTATATATGTACCTATCTCCAGCCCAGTTCGCATACGTAAGAACTCATATTAGTGCACCCCTGTCGTGTTAGAAAAACAAAATAGTGTTCATTCATGTATTGTCAGTATCATAAATATAAATAATTTTAGTTAAAAACAGAAAAAAAGAAATTTGTTTGCCTCTCCCCACGAAAATTTTCTTTCCATCCTCCCACATACTTAGAAATATTTTTAATTTAAAAGAAATAAAAAAGAAAAGAAAATCTTTTGACCCGCCCCAAAAATTTTATGTTCCCCCCATACATAGAAATATTTTTAGTTTAAAAAAAGAAAAACAAATTTTTTTAGCCCCCGCCCCGAAAATTTTTTTTTTCATCCTGCCCCATACATATAAATATTTTCAATGAAAAAGATAAAAGAAAAAGGAAAAAATGTTGCCCCCCCCATTTTTTTTTACACTCCCGGTGCGCATGCTATATTCGTACTTATGGCATCCCATGTGCACATGCAATATACGTTCCTATCGCCACCGCTGAATGCTAAATACGTACCTATTGCCGCCGTGGTGCGAATGCTAAATAGGTACCTATCGCCACCCCGGTGCGAATGGTAAATACGTTTATATCGCCGCTAAAAATTTCCACGACCCCCCAATCTCTCCAGGCCCCCCAACTTTTTTTTACTCTCGCCCAACCCTGAGTAATATTTTTAGTTCCAAAAATAAAAAAATAAAAAAATTTGGCCCGACCCCTAAAAAGTTTTCCTGACCTCTAAACATTTCCCGGAGCCCCCAATCTCTCCAGAACCCCCCCCCCCCCCGCACCCAACTTTTTTTTAATTCTCTCCCAACCCTGAGAAGTATTTTTAGTTAAAAAAATAAAAAAACAAAAAAAATTTGGCCGGACCTATAAAAAGTGTGTCCTGACCACTAAAAATTTCCCCGACCCCCCCAATCTCTCCAGGCCCCCCCCCCAACACTTGTTTTTACTCTCGCCCAACCCTGAGTAATATTTTTAGTTCAAAAAATAAAAAAATTTGGCCCGACCACTTAAAAGTTTGTCCTGGCCCCTGAAAATTTCTCCGACCCCCCCTCCCCTAATCTCTCCAGCCCCCCTCAATTTCTTTAACTCTCCCAAACATGAGAAATATTTTGAGTTCAAAAACAAAAAAAAAAAAAAATTTTGCCTGACCCCTATAAAGTTCGGCCTGACCCCTAAAATTTTCCACGACCCCCTAATCCTTCCAGCCCCCACCCCGAACTTTTTTTGATTCTCCCACAACCCTGAGAAATATTTTAAGTTAAAAAAAAAAAAATTTTGCCCGACCCCTTAAAAAATTGTGCCTGACCCCTAAAATTGTCCCCGACCCCCTAATCTCTCCAGCCCCCCCAACTTTTTTTTCTGTGTCCCACAACCCTGAGAAATATTTTAAGTGCAAAAAAAAAAAAATTTGGCCTGACCCCTAAAAAATTTATCCTGACCCCTAAAATTTAATTGTGTTTTTAAACGTGAGTTAACGCACTTCCTTAGCTATCCTCAAAAAAATAAATTTCATTAAAAAACATTAATTGGTTTATGAACTTGAGGTATTACGTAATTAAATTACAATATGACTCAGCAATTTCAAATTACTATAAAATATAATTAAAAATAACTGAAAAGCCCCCCCCCCACGATGAAATATTCCCCATGGACCTGTAAGGGCTGGGTTAATAGATTCGGGAATACTCTCATCATCTTACTCTGTGAATTTTACATAAGAATACACTTTTATATGTTATGTATATATTCTCTAACCTTGTTTTAAACACCTTAATTGTGTTTTTAAACGTGAGTTAACGCATTTCCTTAGCTATCCTCTAAAAAATAAATTTCATTATAAAACATTAATTGGTTTATGAACTTGAGGTATTACGTAATGAAATTACAATATGACTCAGCAATTTCAAATTACTATAAAATATAATGAACAATAAATGAAAAGCCCCCTCCCCCGATGAAATATTCCCCATGGACCCCTAAGGGCTGGGTTAATAGATTCGGGAATACTCTCATCATCCTACCTTGTGAATTTTACATAAGAATACACTTTTATATGTTATGTATATATTCTCTAACCTTGTTTTAAACACCATAATTGTGTTTTTAAACGTGAGTAAACGCACTTACTTAGCTATCTTCTAAATAATAAATTTCATTACAAAACATTAATTGGTTTATGAACTTGAGGTATTACGTAATTAAATTACAATATTATATAGATACAGGTAAATGCACATTGGCCTTTATTATAGATACAAATAAATACACATTGGTCTTTATTATAGATACAAATAAATGCACATTGGTCTTTATTATAGATACAAATAAATGCACATTGGTCTTTATTATAGATGCAGATAAATGCACATTGGCCTTTATTATAGATACAGGTAAATGCACATTGGCCTTTATTATAGATACAAATAAATGCACATTGGCCTTTATTATAGATACAAAAAAATGCACATTGGTCTTTATTATAGATTTGCTTAATACCCCCCCCCAAGAAAAGATTTGGCCTGAGGCGCTCACACCGGCGAATGCTGACACTCTCTCCTCGCAACAGATACTACACTATCTCCACCCTCTCAAAAAGGTGTGAGCGCCGGCGAATGCCGACACTCCCCCTCCCCAAATTTGGCCTGAGGGACTCACACCGGCGAATGCCGTCACCCCCCCCCCAATTTGACATGAAAGGAGGAGGTAATGCCTATCATGATAACGGAAGGGAGGGGGGAGGAATATTAGCGTCTATTAAAATGTTGTAGTGTGAGTGAATTTCTTCCCGCCACTTTGCATTATTTTTCAAATTATCTGCCACTCTCTGACGTCATGATATAACCGGACACAATTTAGAGCAAGACCGGGTACATCCGGCAAGGGATTATGGGACAGGTGCGGATGTGATTGAGCAACCCTTGTTTCACTACACACTCTTAACGTAGGATTCCTATGTTGTTATTGATGCATCCGGACAGAAGTTATTGGATGATCTGATACAACCGGACACAATTTAGGGCAAGACCGGGTACATCCGGCAAGGGATTATGGGATGTTTACAGTGTTTGCATTTTTATCGGATTAGTACATAAATACATTAGATTATTTCGAATTTACTATCGAATTTGACCTCCTAAAACCCATAGACCGGCGGAATGAAGCCCCGAAGGCCAAGACGATACCAGTCTATGTGGTGCAGTATCCATCGAAACAGATACTACACTTTGATCTTAGCCAAAAGAAGTGAATTAATGTCATTATCGGTAATGGCGTATGAAAGCTATGTTGAATTAGAGAAAAACGGCTTAGGGGAGTCTAAAATTAATTCTTGATATTCAAAAGTTATATAAGAATTTGTTAAATAGTATTATACAATGTTTGTTCAAAGAAAATCATAGTTATTATTAGTTATTAATTTAATAATGTCATTTGAACAGTGTCTAGTAGATAGACCGCTGTTCAGGTGTAGTTTGGTTATAAATACCCCAGTAAAACCTCAGAATTTTAATTTCGGATCTTTACTTGGTCTTTTGGCTAAGATCAAAGTGTAGTATCTGTTCTCGGCATTTTTGCCTTGAGATAAAGTGTAATATCTAGTCCTATCCGATAGGTGTCGATCTTACACTCTCGAATCAAAAATCAGATTATCATTTTATTTTTGAATCCCTTTTCCTTTTGTTCACTTCCTCTCCCCTAAAGTACGGCCTGATAGTCGCCCACTGTCGGGAATTTTGCCATAGGCGCTCACATCGACGAATGCAGGAACTCCCCCCCCCCCTATTCGGCCTAAGGCGCTCATACTGGCGAATGCCGACACTCCCCCAAATTTGGCCTGAGGCGCCACACCGGCGAATGCTGAAACTCCTCCTCCCCAAATTTCGCCTGAGGCGCTAAAACCGGCCAATGCCGACACTCCTCCTCCCCAGATTTGGCCTGAGGCGCACCGAATGCCGACACTCCCCCTCGCCCCCAATTTCGCCTGAGGCGCCACACTGCCGATACCCCGCCCCTCCCCCAAAACTCCCCCCTCCCCCAAATTCGGCATAATTTCGCCTGAGGCGCTCATACCGCCGACTGCCGACATTCCTCCTCCCCGACTGCTGACATTCCCCTCCCCAGATTTGACCTGAGGCGCCCCACCGCCGAACTTGCGTCACTATAAACGCATGTATCAAAAAGTGCCGTTAGTAATTCAGCAACCCTTGCTTCACTATGGACTCGTGTTCAAAAAAAGTGCCGACACTCCTCCCCAAATTCGACCTGAGGCGCTCATACTGACGAATGCCGACACTCCTCCCCAAATTTCGCCTGAGGCGACCATACTTGCGTAACTCCTCCCCGAATTTTGCCTGAGGCGCCCCACCGGCAAATGCTGACCCTCCCCCAAATTTCTCCTGAGGCGCTCACACCGGCGAATGCCGACACCCCCCACACCCACCCCAATTTTTCAATATGTATACAATATGTATACAAATATTAGTGAAAACAATGGGGGAGCATACAAATATTAGTGAAAACAGTGGGGGAGCATAATTATTTATTACTTTAATTTTACTGATACTACACTAACTTCACACCTCTCAAAAAGGAGGAGGTAATACCTAGGAGGATGTTATCATGTCAACAGAAAAAATGTGGTTAGGATTAAGCAACCCTTGCTTCACTATGAACTCATGTTAAAAAAAGTGCCGTTATTGATTAAACAACACTTGCGTCACTATAAACGCATGTATCAAAAAGTGCCGTTAGGAGTTACGCAACCCTTGCATCACTATGGACTCATGTTCAAAAAAGTGCCGTTAGTAAGTAAGCAACCCATGCTTGACTATGGACTCGTGTTCAAAAAAAGTGCCGTTTGTGATTAAGCAACACTTGCTTCACTATAAACTCATGTTCAAAAAAGAGCCGTTAGGGATTTCCTCTGACGTCATTTCCTGTTAAAATCATGACGGTGCATTATTTCATTGTTTTTTTCTCAAATTAGTACTAAACAACGTTGAAAATCGAGGAAAAAGGCACCCCCCCATTGGAGAAAAGTGCTCAGTCGAACCCCGAAGAGTCCATTTTTGTTTCCGGTTCTGAGATATTATACGACCCGGGGCTGGCCGGTCATAATGACGTCAACCGTGTGACTGTTTGTTGGGTCCTCTCGGAGGAGTTTCTGGACATACAGACAAACAGACAAACAGACAAACAGACATACAGACAACTGGCCTTTATATAATAGACTAGCGGGGCTACCCGGCGTTGCTCGGGGTCATAAAAACATATATTTGAAGAAAGATCGTGTGTGTAACATCTTTATATTCAAACTTCTATGTCCGCCCCCTCTCTCTATAGCCGTCTCTTTATCTGCTACCTTTCTCTTCCCTGGTCGCCCCATTTCGCCGCTACTTTCTAATTTTGCCTTTTGCAAAAGCTGTTTCTTCCCCACCATTTCTCCTATTGCCCAGGGTAATAGTATGACATATTTCTATAAAAAGTAACACCTCTATCTGTGCCTTCTATATAGGTACTTATCTCCACCCCGGTGTTCATACAATATACGTATCTATCATCACCCCGGTGCGCATACTATATACGTACCTATCGCCGCCCCAGTGCACATACTATATACGTACCTATCGCCGCCCCGGTGCAGATACTATTTAAGTACCTATCGCCGCCCCGTTGCGAATGCTAAATAGTACCTATCGTTGCCCCGGTGTGAATGCTAAATACATACTTATTGTGCCCCAATGTGCATGCTACATAAGTACCTATCACTGCCCTAGTGCGAATACTAAAGACATACCAATTGCGCCCCGGTGTGCATGCTACATAAGTACCTATCGCTGCCCTAGTGCGATTAATTAATATGTACATATTGCCGCTTTGGTTAATGCTAAATATGTACCTATAGCCGGCCCAATGCGAATGCTAAATACGTACCTATAGCCGCCCTGGTGCGAATGCTAAATACGTACTTATAGCCGCCCCGGTGCGAATGCTAAATACGTACCTATCACCACCACGGTGCGAATGCGAAATACATACCTTTCGCCGCCCCGGTGCGCGTGCTATATATGTACTGATCGCCGCCGCAGAGCGCATGCTATGTACGTACTTATTGCTGCCCATGTGTACATTACATACTATATACGTAGCTATCGCCACCCCTGAATTCTGAATACGTACCTATCGCTGCCCTGGTGTGGAAGCTAAATACGTACATATCGCCGCCCCGGTGCGAATGCTAAATACATACTTATCGCCGCCCCGGTGTGAATTCTAAATACATACCTATCGCCGCCCCGGTGTGAATGCTAAATACGTACATATCGCCGCCCCAGTGTGAATTTTAAATATGTACCTTTCGCCGCCCCGGTGTGAATTTTAAATATGTACCTTTCGCCGCCCCTGTGCGCGTGCTATATACGTACCTATCGCCGCCCCTGTGCGCGTGCTATATATGAACCGATAGCTGCCTCAGTGCGCATGCTAAATACATACCTATCACTGCCCCGGTGCGCATACTATATACGTACTTATTACCGCCCATGTGCACATGCTATATAAGTACCTATCACCACCGCTGAATGCTAAATCAGTACCTATCGCCGCCCCAGTGTGGAAACTAAATATGTACATATCGCCGCCCCTAAATTTGGGCGGACCCCTAAAAATTTGGCCTGACACCTAAAATTTTCCCCGACCCCTAAATCTCTCCAGCCCCTAATTTTTCACTCTCCCCCAACCATGAGAAATATTTTGACTTCAAAACAAAAAAAAACAAAAAAATTTGGCCTGACCCCTAAAAAGTTCCGCCTGACCCCTAAAATTTTCCCCGACCCTTCAATCTCTCCAGCGCCCTAATTGTTCACTCTCCCCCAACCCTGAGAAATATTTTGAGTTCAAAACCAAAAAAAAAGAAAAAAATTTGGCCTGAACCCTAAAAATTCGTCCTGACCCCTAAAATTTTCCCCGACCCCCAAATCTCTCCAGCCCCTAATTTTTCACTCTCCCCCAACCCTGAGAAATATTTTGAGTTCAAAACCAAAAAAAACAAAAAAATTTGGCCTGCCCCCTAAAAAGTTCCGCCTGACCCCTAAAATTTTCCCCGACCCCTCAATCTCTCCAGCCCACTAATTTTTCACTCTCCTCACAACCATGAGAAATATTTTGACTTCAAAACAAAAAAAAACAAAAAAATTTGGCCTGACCCCTAAAAAGTTCGTCCTGACCCCTAAAATTTTCCCCGACCCCCAAATCTCTCCAGCCCCTAATTTTTCACTCTCCCCCAACCCTGAGAAATATTTTGAGTTCAAAACCAAAAAAAAGAAAAAAATTTGGCCTGACCCCTAAAAAGTTCGTCCTGACCCCTAAAATTTTCGCCGACCCCTCAATCTCTCCAGCCCCCTAATTTTTCACTCTCCCCCAACCATAAGAAATATTTTCAGTTCAAAACCAAAAAAAAACAAAAAAATTTGGCCTGACCCCTAAAAAGTTCGTCCTGACCCCTAAAATTTTCCCCGACCCCTAAATCTCTCCAGGATCCTAATTTTTCACTCTCCCCCAACCCTGAGAAATATTTTCAGTTCAAAACAAAAAAAAAGAAAAAAATTTGGCCTGACCCCTAAAAAGTTCGTCCTGACCCCTAAAATTTTCCCCGACCCCTAAATCTCTCCAGCCCCCTAATGTTTCACTCTCCCCCAACCCTGAAAAATATTTTCAGTTCAAAACCAAAAAAAATAAAAAAATTTGGCCTGACCCCTAAAAAGTTCGTCCTGACCCCTAAAATTTTCCCCGACCCCTAAATCTCTCCAGCCCCCTAATTTTTCACTCTCCTCCAACCATGAAAAATATTTTGACTTCAAAACAAAAAAAAAGAAAAAAATTTGGCCTGACCCCTAAAAAGTTCGTCCTGACCCCTAAAATTTTGCCCGACCCCTAAATCTCTCCAGCCCCCTAATTTTCACTCTCCTCCAACCATGAGAAATATTTTGACTTCAAAACAAAAAAAAAGAAAAAAATTTGGCCTGACCCCTAAAAAGTTCGTCCTGACCCCTAAAATTTTCCCCGACCCCTAAATCTCTCCAGCCCCCTAATTTTTCACTCTCCCCCAACCCTGAGAAATATTTTGACTTTAAAACAAAAAAAAACAAAAGAAAACAAAAAAATTTGGCCTGACCCCTAAAAAGTTCGTCTTGACCCCTAAAATTTTCCCCGACCCCTAAATCTCTCCAGCCCCCTAATTTTTCACTCTCCCACAACCCTGAGAAATATTTTGACTTCAAAACAAAAAAAAACAAAAAAAAGAAAAAAATTTGGCCTGACCCCTAAAATTTTCCCCGACCCCTAAATCTCTCCAGCCCCCTAATTTTTCACTCTCCTCCAACCATGAAAAATATTTTGACTTCAAAACAAAAAAAAAGAAAAAAATTTGGCCTGACCCCTAAAAAGTTCGTCCTGACCCCTAAAATTTTGCCCGACCCCTAAATCTCTCCAGCCCCCTAATTTTCACTCTCCTCCAACCATGAGAAATATTTTGACTTCAAAACAAAAAAAAAGAAAAAAATTTGGCCTGACCCCTAAAAAGTTCGTCCTGACCCCTAAAATTTTCCCCGACCCCTAAATCTCTCCAGCCCCCTAATTTTTCACTCTCCCCCAACCCTGAGAAATATTTTGACTTTAAAACAAAAAAAAACAAAAGAAAACAAAAAAATTTGGCCTGACCCCTAAAAAGTTCGTCTTGACCCCTAAAATTTTCCCCGACCCCTAAATCTCTCCAGCCTCCTAATTTTTCACTCTCCCCCAACCATGAGATATATTTTGACTTCAAAACAAAAAAAAACAAAAAAATTTGGCCTGACCCCTAAAAAGTTCGTCCTGACCCCTAAAATTTTCCCGGACCCCTAAATCTCTCCAGCCCCCTAATTTTTCACTCTCCCACAACCCTGAGAAATATTTTGACTTCAAAACAAAAAAAAACAAAAAAATTTGGCCTGACCCCTAAAAAGTTCGTCCTGGCCCCTAAAATTTTCCCCGACCCCTAAATCTCTCCAGCCCCCTAATTTTTCACTCTCCCCCAACCATGAGAAATATTTTGAGTTCAAAACCAAAAAAAACAAAAAAATTAGGCCTGACCCCTAAAAAGTTCCGCCTGACCCCTAAAATTTTCCCCGACCCCTCAATCTCTCCAGCCCCCTAATGTTTCACTCTCCCCCAACCCTGAGAAATATTTTGAGTTAAAAAAAAAAAATTTTGCCCGACCCCTAAAAAATTTGGCCTGACCCCTAAAATTGTCCCCGACCCCCTAATCTCTCCAGCCCCCCCCCCCTAACTTTTTATTCTGTGTCCCACAACCCTGAGAAATATTTTAAGTGCAAAAAAAAAAAAAATTTGGCCTGACCCCTAAAAAATTTGTCCTGACCCCTAAAATTTAATTGTGTTTTTAAACGTGAGTTAACGCACTTCCTTAGCTATCCTCAAAAAAATAAATTTCATTAAAAAACATTAATTGGTTTATGAACTTGAGGTATTACGTAATTAAATTACAATATGACTCAGCAATTTCAAATTACTATAAAATATAATGAAAAATAACTGAAAAGCCCCCCCCCCCCCACGATGAAATATTCCCCATGGACCCGTAAGGGCTGGGTTAATAGATTCGGGAATACTCTCATCATCTTACTCTGTGAATTTTACATAAGAATACACTTTTATATGTTATGTATATATTCTCTAACCTTGTTTTAAACACCTTAATTGTGTTTTTAAACGTGAGTTAACGCATTTCCTTAGCTATCCTCTAAAAAATAAATTTCATTAAAAAACATTAATTGGTTTATGAACTTGAGGTATTACGTAATGAAATTACAATATGACTCAGCAATTTCAAATTACTATAAAATATAATGAACAATAACTGAAAAGCCCCCCCCCCTCCGATGAAATATTCCCCATGGACCCCTAAGGGCTGGGTTAATAGATTCGGGAATACTCTCATCATCCTACCTTGTGAATTTTACATAAGAATACACTTTTATATGTTATGTATATATTCTCTAACCTTGTTTTAAACACCATAATTGTGTTTTTAAACGTGAGTAAACGCACTTCCTTAGCTATCCTCTAAATAATAAATTTCATTACAAAACATTAATTGGTTTATGAACTTGAGGTATTACGTAATTAAATTACAATATTATATAGATACAGGTAAATGCACATTGGCCTTTATTATAGATACAAATAAATACACATTGGTCTTTATTATAGATACAAATAAATGCACATTGGTCTTTATTATAGATACAAATAAATGCACATTGGTCTTTATTATAGATGCAGATAAATGCACATTGGCCTTTATTATAGATACAGGTAAATGGACATTAGCCTTTATTATAGATACAAATAAATGCACATTGGTCTTTATTATAGATACAAATAAATGCACATTGGCCTTTATTATAGATACAAATAAATGCACATTGGCCTTTATTATAGATACAAAAAAATGCACATTGGTCTTTATTATAGATTTGCTTAATACCCCCTCCCCAAGAAAAGATTTGGCCTAAGGCGCTCACACCGGCGAATGCTGACACTCTCTCCTCGCAACAGATACTACACTATCTCCACCCTCTCAAAAATATGTGAGCGCCGGCGAATGCCGACACTCCCCCTCCCCAAATTTGGCCTGAGGGACTCACACCGGCGAATGCCGTCACCCCCCCCCAATTTGACATGAAAGGAGGAGGTAATGCCTATCATGATAACGGAAGGAGGGGGGAGGAATATTAGCGTCTATTAAAATGTTGTAGTGTGAGTGAATTTCTTCCCGCCACTTTGCATTATTTTTCAAATTATCTGCCACTCTCTGACGTCATGATATAACCGGACACAATTTAGAGCAAGACCGGGTACATCCGGCAAGGGATTATGGGACAGGTGCGGATGTGATTGAGCAACCCTTGTTTCACTACGCACTCTTAACGTAGGATTCCTATGTTGTTATTGATGCAACCGGACAGAAGTTATTGGATGATCTGATACAACCGGACACAATTTAGGGCAAGACCGGGTACATCCGGCAAGGGATTATGGGATGTTTACAGTGTTTGCATTTTTATCGGATTAGTACATAAATACATTAGATTATTTCGAATTTACTATCGAATTTGACCTCCTACAGGACAAACCCATAGACCGGCGGAATGAAGCCCCGAAGGCCAAGACGATACCAGTCTATGGGGTGCAGTATCCATCGAAACAGATACTACACTTTGATCTTAGCCAAAAGAAGTGAATTAATGTCATTATCGGTAATGGCGTATGAAAGCTATGTTGAATTAGAGAAAAACGGCCTAGGGGAGTCTAAAATTAATTCTTGATATTCAAAAGTTATATAAGAATTTGTTAAATAGTATTATACAATGTTTGTTCAAAGAAAATCATAGTTATTATTAGTTATTAATTTAATAATGTCATTTGAACAGTGTCTAGTGGATAGACCGCTGTTCAGGTGTAGTTTGGTTATAAATACCCCAGTAAAACCTCAGAATTTTAATTTCGGATCTTTACTTGGTCTTTTGGCTAAGATCAAAGTGTAGTATCTGTTCTCGGCATTTTTGCCTTGAGATAAAGTGTAATATCTAGTCCTATCCGATAGGTGTCGATCTTACACTGTCGAATCAAAAATCAGATTATCATTTTATTTTTAATCCCTTTTCCTTGTTTTCACTTCCTCTCCCCTAAAGTACGGTCAGGATCTCTCTCTTACCGACTAATACTCGTACTCCTCCAAATTTCGCCTTAGGCGCTCCCCTCCCGCTCACACCGGCGAATGCCGACACTCCCCCAAATTCGGCCTGAGGCGCTCACACCGGCGAATGCCGAAACTCCCCCAATGCCGAAACTCCCCCCTCCACCAAATTCGGCCTCCCCAAATTTCGCCTGAGGCGCTCATACTGGCGACACTCGTCACCGGCGAATGCTGACACTCCTCCTCCCCAAATTCGGCCTGAGGCGCTCACACCAGCGAATGCCGACACTCCCCCAAATTCGGCCTGAGGCGTTCATACTGGCGAATGCCGACACTGACCCTCCCCCAAATTTCGCCTGATGCGCCCCACCGCCGAATGCCTCCTGAGGCGCTCACACCGGCGAATGCTGACACCCCCACCCCCACCCCAATTTTTCAATATGTATACAAATATTAGTGAAAACAATGGGGGAGCATGTGGGAGAGCATAATTATTTATTACTTTAATTTTACTGATACCTCTCAAAAAGGAGGAGGTAATACCTAGGAGGATGTTAAAAAATATGGTTAGGATTAAGCAACCCTTGCTTCACTATGAACTCATGTTAAAAAAAGTGCCGTTAGGAGTTAAGCAACCCTTGCATCACTATGGACTCATGTTCAAAAAAGTGCCGTTAGTAAGTAAGCAACCCATGCTTGACTATGGACTCGTGTTCAAAAAAAGTGCCGTTTGGGATTAAGCAACACTTGCTTCACTATAAACTCATGTTCAAAAAAGAGCCGTTAGGGATTTCCTCTGACGTCATTTCCTGTTAAAATCATGACGGTGCATTATTTCATTGTTTTTTTCTCAAATTAGTACTAAACAACGTTGAAAATCGAGGAAAAAGGCACCCCCCCATTGGAGAAAAGTGCTCAGTCGAACCCCGAAGAGTCCATTTTTGTTTCCGGTTCTGAGATATTATACGACCCGGGGCTGGCCGGTCATAATGACGTCAACCGTGTGACTGTTTGTTGGGTTCTCTCGGAGGAGTTTCTGGACATACAGACAAACAGACAAACAGACAAACAGACATACAGACAACTGGCCTTTATATAATAGACTAGCGGGGCTACCCGGCGTTGCTCGGGGTCATAACAACATATATTTGAAGAAAGATCGTGTGTGTAACATCTTTATATTCAAACTTCTATGTCCGCCCCCTCTCTCTATAGCCGTCTCTTTATCTGCTACCTTTCTCTTCCCTGGTCGCCCCATTTCGCCGCTACTTTCTAATTTTGCCTTTTGCAAAAGCTGTTTCTTCCCCACCATTTCTCCTATTGCCCAGGGTAATAGTATGACATATTTCTATAAAAAGTAACACTTCTATCTGCGCCTTCTATATAGGTACTTATCTCCACCCAGGTGTTCATACTATATACGTATCTATCATCACCCCGGTGCGCATACTATATACGTACCTATCGCCGCCTCGGTGCAGATACTATTTAAGTACCTATCGCCGCCCCGTTACGAATGCTAAATAGTACCTATCGTTGCCCCGGTGTGAATGCTAAATACATACCTATTGCACCCCGGTGTGCATGCTACATAAGTACCTATCGCTGCCCTAGTGCGAATACTAAAGACATACCAATTGCGCCCTGGTGTGCATGCTACATAAGTACCTATCGCTGCCCTAGTGCGAATAATTAATATGTACATATTGCCGCTTTGGTGTGAATGCTAAATACATACCTATCGCCGGCCCAGTGCGAATGCTAAATACATACCTATAGCCGCCCTGGTGCGAATGCTAAATACGTACCTATAGCCGCCCCGGTGCGAATGCTAAATACGTACCTATCACCACCACGGTGCGAATGCAAAATACATACCTTTCGCCGCCCCCGTGTGCGTGCTATATATGTACTGATCGCCGCCGCAGAGCGCATGCTATGTACGTACTTATTGCTGCCCATGTGTACATGCTATATACGTAGCTATCGCCACCCCTGAATTCTGAACACGTACCTATCGCCGCCCTGGTGTGGAAGCTAAATACGTTCATATCGCCGCCCCGGTGCGAATGCTAAATACATACCTATCGCCTCCCCAGTGTGAATTCTAAATATGTACCTATCGCCGCCCCGGTGTGAATTCTAAATACGTACTTATCACCGCCCCAGTGCAGAAGCTAAATACGTACATATCGCCACCCTGGTACGAATGCTAAATACATACCTATCGCTGCCCCGGTGTGAATGCTAAATACATACCTATCGCCGCCCTGGTGTGAATGCTAAATATGTACCTATCACCGCCCCGGGTGTGAATTTTAAATATGTACCTTTCGCCGCCCCAGTGTGAATTTTAAATATGTACCTTTCGCCGCCCCTGTGCGCGTGCTATATACGTACCTATCGCTGCCCCGGTGCGCGTGCTATATATGAACCGATCGCTGCCTCAGTGCGCATGCTAAATACATACCTATCACTGCCCCGGTGCGCATACTATATAGGTACTTATTACCGCCCATGTGCACATGCTATATAAGTACTTATCACCACCGCTGAATGCTAAATAAGTACCTATCGCCGCCCCGGTGTGGAAGCTAAATACGTACATATTGCCGCCCCTAAATTTGGGCGGACCCTAACAAATTTGGCCTGACCCCTAAAATTTTCCGCCTGACCCCTAAAATTTTCCCGACCCTAAATCTCTCCAGCCCCCTAATTGTTCACTCTCCCCCAACCATGAGAAATATTTTGAGTTCAAAACCAAAAAAAAGAAAAAAATTTAGCCTGACCCCTAAAAAGTTCGTCCTGACCCCTAAAATTTTCCCCGACCCCTGAATCTCTCCAGCCCCCTAATTGTTCACTCTCCCCCAACCATGAGAAATATTTTGACTTCAAAACCAAAAAAAATTAAAAAGTTGGCCTGACCCCTAAAAAGTTCGTCCTGACCCCTAAAATTTTCCCCGACCCCTAAATCTCTCCAGCCTCCTAATTTTTCACTCTCCTCCAACCCTGAGAAATATTTTCAGTTAAAAACCAAACTAAAGAAAAAAATTTAGCCTGACCCCTAAAAAGTTCGTCCTGACCCCTAAAATATTCCCCGACCCTTAAATCTCTCCAGCCCCCTAATTTTTCACTCTCCCCCAACCATGAGAAATATTTTGACTTCAAAACAAAAAAAAACAAAAAAATTTGGCCTGACCCCTAAAAAGTTCGGCCTGATCCCTAAAATTTACCCTGACCCCTAAATCTCTCCAGCCCCCAAATTTTTCACTCTCCCCCAACCATGAGAAATATTTTGACTTCAAAACAAAAAAAAACAAAAAAATTTGGCCTGACCCCTAAAAAGTTCCGCCTGACCCCTAAAATTTTCCCCGACCCCTCAATCTCTCCAGCCCCCTAATTGTTCACTCTCCCCCAACCCTAAGAAATATTTTCAGTTCAAAACCAAAAAAAACAAAAAAATTTGGCCTTACCCCTTAAAAGTTCGTCCTGACCCCTAAAATTTTCCCCGACCCCTAAATCTCTCCAGCCCCCTAATTTTTCACTCTCCCCCAACCATGAGATATATTTTGACTTCAAAACAAAAAAAAACAAAAAAAATTTGGCCTGACCCCTTAAAAGTTCGTCCTGACCCCTAAAATTGTCCCCGACCCCTAAATCTATCCAGGCCCCTAATTTTTCACTCTCCCCCAACCATGAGAAATATTTTCAGTTCAAAACCAAAAAAAACAAAAAAATTTGGCCTGACCCCTAAAAAGTTCGTCCTGACCCCTAACATTTTCCCCGACCCCCTAATCTCTCCAGCCCCGTCCTCGAACTTTTTTTCCACTATCCCACAACCCTGAGAAATATTTTAAGTTCAAAAAAAGAAAAAAAAAAAAAATTTGTCCGGACCCCTTAAAATTTTGGCCTGACCCCATAAATTTTCCCCGACCCCCTAATCTCTCCAGCCCCACCCTCGAACTTTTTTTTCACTATCCAACAACCCTGAGAAATATTTTAAGTTCAAAAAAAGAAAAAAAAAAAAATTTGGCCGGACCCCTAAAAATTTTGGCCTGACCCCTAAAATTTTCCTCGACCCCCTAATCTCTCCAGCACCCCCCCAACTATTTTGTCAGTGTCCCACAACCCTGAGAAATATTTTAAGATCAAAAAAAAAAAAAAAAATTTGGCCGGACCCCTGAAAAATTGGGCCTGACCCCTACAATTTTCCCCGACCCCCTAATCTCTCAAGCCCCCCCCCAACTTTTTTTGTCAGTGTCCCACAACCCTGAGAAATATTTTCAGTTCAAACCCCCCCAAAAAAAAACATTTGGCCTGACCCCTAAAAAGTTCGTCCTGACCCCTAAAATTTTCCCCGACCCCTAAATCTCTCCAGCCCGTTAATTTTTCACTCTCCCCCAACCCTGAGAAATATTTTCAGTTCAAAACCAAAAAAAAATTAAAAAATTTGGCCTGACCCCTAAAAAGTTCGTCCTGACCCCTAAAATTTTCTCCGACCCCTAAATCTCTCCAGCCCACTAATTTTTCACTCTCCCTACACCCTGAGAAATATTTTGAGTTCAAAACAAACAAAAACAAAAAAATTTGACCTGACCCCTTAAAAGTTCCGCCTGACCCCTAAAATTTTCCCGGATCCCTAAATCTCTCCAGCCCCCTAATTTTTCACTCTCCCCCAACCATTAGAAATATTTTGAGTTCAAAACCAAAAAAAACAAAAAAATTTGGCCTGACCCCTAAAAAGTTCGTCCTGACCCCTAAAATTTTCCCCGATCCCTAAATCTCTCCAGCCCCCTAATTTTTAACTCTCCCCCAACCATGAGATATATTTTCAGTTCAAAACCAAAAAAAACAAAAAAATTTGGCCTGACCCCTAAAAAGTTCGTCCTGACCCCTAAAATTTTCCCCGACCCCTAAATCTCTCCAGGCCCCTAATTTTTCACTCTCCCCCAACCATTAGAAATATTTTGAGTTCAAAACCAAAAAAAACAAAAAAAATTGACCTGACCCCTTAAAAGTTCCGAGTGACCCCTAAAATTTTCCCGGATCCCTAAATCTCTCCAGCCCCCTAATTTTTCACTCTCCCCCAACCATTAGAAATATTTTGAGTTCAAAACCAAAAAAAACAAAAAAATTTGGCCTGACCCCTAAAAAGTTCGTCCTGACCCCTAAAATTTTCCCCGATCCCTAAATCCTTCCAGCCCCCTAATTTTTCACTCTCCCCCAACCATTAGAAATATTTTGAGTTCAAAACCAAAAAAAAAAAAAAAAATTGGCCTGACCCCTAAAAAGTTCCGCCTGACCCCTAAAATTTTCCCCGACCCCTAAATCTCTCCAGCCCCCTAATTTTTCACTCTCCCCCAACCCTGAGAAATATTTTCAGTTCAAAACCAAAAAAAACAAAAAAATTTGGCCTGACCCCTAAAAAGTTCGTCCTGACCCCTAAAATTTTCCCCGACCCCTAAATCTCTCCAGCCCCCTAATTTTTCACTCTCCCCCAACCAAGAGATATATTTTCAGTTCAAAACAAAAAAAAACAAAAAAATTTGGCCTGACCCCTAAAAAGTTCGTCCTGACCCCTAAAATTTTCCCCGACCCCTAAATCTCTCCAGGCCCCTAATTTTTCACTCTCCCCCAACCATTAGAAATATTTTGAGTTCAAAACCAAAAAAAACAAAAAAAATTGGCCTGACCCCTAAAAAGTTCGTCATGACCCCTAAAATTTTCCCCGACCCCTAAATCTCTCCAGCCCCCTAATTTTTCACTCACCCCCAACCATGAGAAATATTTTCAGTTCAAAACAAAAAAAAACAAAAAAATTTGGCATGACCCCTAAAAAGTTCGTCCTGACCCCTAAAATTTTCCCCGACCCCTAAATCTCTCCAGGCCCCTAATTTTTCACTCTCCCCCAACCATTAGAAATATTTTGAGTTCAAAACCAAAAAAAACAAAAAAAATTGACCTGACCCCTTAAAAGTTCCGCCTGACCCCTAAAATTTTCCCCGATCCCTAAATCTCTCCAGCCCCCTAATTTTTCACTCTCCCCCAACCATGAGATATATTTTCAGTTCAAAACAAAAAAAAAACAAAAAAATTTGGCGTGACCCCTAAAACGTTCGTCCTGACCCCTAAAATTTTCCCCGACCCCTAAATCTCTCCAGGCCCCTAATTTTTCACTCTCCCCCAACCATTAGAAATATTTTGAGTTCAAAACCAAAAAAAAACAAAAAAAATTGGCCTGACCCCTAAAAAGTTCCGCCTGACCCCTAAAATTTTCCCCGACCCCTAAATCTCTCCAGCCCCCTAATTTTTCACTCTCCCCCAACCCTGAGTAATATTTTCAGTTCAAAACCAAAAAAAACAAAAAAATTTGGCCTGACCCCTAAAAAGTTCGTCCTGACCCCTAAAATTTTCCCCGACCCCTAAATCTCTCCAGCCCCCTAATTTTTCACTCTCCCCCAACCATGAGAAATATTTTCAGTTCAAAACCAAAAAAAACAAAAAAATTTGGCATGACCCCTAAAAAGTTCGTCCTGACCCCTAAAATTTTCCCCGACCCCTAAATCTCTGCAGCCCCCTAATTTTTCACTCTCCCCCAACCATAAGAAATATTTTGACTTCAAAACAAAAAAAAACAAAAAAATTTGACCTGACCCCTTAAAAGTTCCGCCTGACCCCTAAAATTTTCCTGGATCCCTAAATCTCTCCAGCCCCCTAATTTTTCACTCTCCCCCAACCATTAGAAATATTTTGAGTTCAAAACCAAAAAAAACAAAAAAATTTGGCCTGACCCCTAAAAAGTTCGTCCTGACCCCTAAAATTTTCCCCGACCCCTAAATCTCTCCAGGCCCCTAATTTTTCACTCTCCCCCAACCATGAGATATATTTTCAGTTCAAAACCAAAAAAAACAAAAAAATTTGGCCTGACCCCTAAAAAGTTCGTCCTGACCCCTAAAATTTTCCCCGATCCCTAAATCTCTCCAGGCCCCTAATTTTTCACTCTCCCCCAACCATTAGAAATATTTTGAGTTCAAAACCAAAAAAAACAAAAAAAATTGGCCTGACCCCTAAAAAGTTCGTCCTGACCCCTAAAATTTTCCCCGACCCCTAAATCTCTCCAGCCCCCTAATTTTTCACTCTCCCCTAACCCTGAGAAATATTTTCAGTTCAAAACCAAAAAAAACAAAAAAATTTGGCCTGACCCCTAAAAAGTTCGTCCTGACCCCTAAAATTTTCCCCGACCCCTAAATCTCTCCAGGCCCCTAATTTTTCACTCTCCCCCAACCATGAGATATATTTTCAGTTCAAAACAAAAAAAAAAAAAAAAATTTGGCCTGACCCCTAAAAAGTTCGTCCTGACCCCTAAAATTTTCCCCGACCCCTAAATCTCTCCAGGCCCCTAATTTTTCACTCTCCCCCAACCATTAGAAATATTTTGAGTTCAAAACCAAAAAAAACAAAAAAAATTGGCCTGACCCCTAAAAAGTTCGTCCTGACCCCTAAAATTTTCCCCGACCCCTAAATCTCTCCAGCCCCCTAATTTTTCACTCTCCCCCAACCCTGAGTAATATTTTCAGTTCAAAACCAAAAAAAACAAAAAAATTTGGCCTGACCCCTAAAAAGTTCGTCCTGACCCCTAAAATTTTCCCCGACCCCTAAATCTCTCCAGCCCCCTAATTTTTCACTCTCCCCCAACCATGAGAAATATTTTCAGTTCAAAACCAAAAAAAAAAAAAAAATTTGGCATGACCCCTAAAAAGTTCGTCCTGACCCCTAAAATTTTCCCCGACCCCTAAATCTCTGCAGCCCCCTAATTTTTCACTCTCCCCCAACCATAAGAAATATTTTGACTTCAAAACAAAAAAAAACAAAAAAATTTGACCTGACCCCTTAAAAGTTCCGCCTGACCCCTAAAATTTTCCCGGATCCCTAAATCTCTCCAGCCCCCTAATTTTTCACTCTCCCCCAACCATTAGAAATATTTTGAGTTCAAAACCAAAAAAAACAAAAAAATTTGGCCTGACCCATAAAAAGTTCGTCCTGACCCCTAAAATTTTCCCCGATCCCTAAATCTCTCCAGCCCCCTAATTTTTCACTCTCCCCCAACCATGAGATATATTTTCAGTTCAAAACCAAAAAAAACAAAAAAATTTGGCCTGATCCCTAAAAAGTTCGTCCTGACCCCTAAAATTTTCCCCCACCCCTAAATCTCTCCAGGCCCCTAATTTTTCACTCTCCCCCAACCATTAGAAATATTTTGAGTTCAAAACCAAAAAAAACAAAAAAATTTGGCCTGACCCCTAAAAAGTTCGTCCTGACCCCTAAAATTTTCCCCGATCCCTAAATCCTTCCAGCCCCCTAATTTTTCACTCTCCCCCAACCATGAGAAATATTTTCAGTTCAAAACAAAAAAAAAACAAAAAAAATTGGCCTGACCTCTAAAAAGTTCCGCCTGACCCCTAAAATTTTCCCCGACCCCTAAATATCTCCAGACCCTTAATTTTTCACTCTCCCCCAACCATGAGAAATATTTTGACTTCAAAACAATAAAAAATAAAAAGTTCGTCCTGACCCCTAAAATTTTCCCCGACCCCTAAATCTCTCCATCCCCCTAATTGTTCACTCTCCCCATCCCTGAGAAATATTTTCAGTTCAAAACAAAAAAAAACAAAAAAATTTAGCCTGACCCCTAAAAAGTTCGTCCTGACCCCTAAAATTTTCCCCGACCCCTAAATCTCTCCAGCCCCCTGATTTTTCACTTTCCCCACAACCATGAAAAATATTTTGACTTCAAAACAAAAAAAAAACAAAAAAATTTGGCCTGACTCCTAAAAAGTTCGTCCTGACCCCTAAAATTTTTCGCCGACCCCTCAATCTCTCCAGCCCCCTAATTTTTCACTCTCCTCCAACTCTGAGAAATATTTTGACTTCAAAACAAAAAATTGGCGTGACCACTAAAAAGTGCGGCCTGACCCCTAAATCTCTCCAGCCCCTCATCCCAACTAATTTTTCACTCTCACATAACCCTGAGAAATATTTTGAGTTAAAAACAAAATAAAAAAGAACAAATTTTGCCTGACCCCTAAAAAGTTCGGATTGACCCCTAAAATTTTCTCCGACCCCTCAATGTCTCCAGCGAAATATTTTGAGTTCAAAAAAAAATGTTATTTAACATGTATACAAATATTAGTGAAAACAGTGGCGGAGCATAATTATTTCTATTCTTACTTTATTTATTGAGATGTTTTTTAATATGTATACAAATATTAGTGAAAACAATGGCGGAGCATAATTATTTCTCTTCTTACTGTACTTATTGAGACGTTATTTAATATGTATACAAATATTAGTGAAAACAATGGTGGAGCATAATTATTTCTCTTCTTACTTTACTTATTGAGACGTTATTTAATATGTATACAAATATTAGTGAAAACAGTGGCGGAGCATAATTATTTCTATTTTTAGTTTATTTATTGAGACGTTTTTTAATATGTATACAAATATTAGTGAAAACAATGGCGGAGCATAATTTTTTCTTCCTTTAAATTTACTGATTGAAACGTTATTTAATATGTATACAAATATTTGTGAAAACAATGGTGGAGCATAATTATATCTCTTCTTACTTTACTTATTGAGACGTTTTTTATATGTATACAAATATAAGTGAAAACAATGGAGGAGCATAATAATTTCTCTTCTTACCTTACTTCTTGAGACGTTATTTAATATGTATACAAATATTAGTGAAAACAATGGTGGAGCATAATTATTTCTCTTTTTACTTTACTTCTTGAAACGTTATTTAATATGTATACAAATATTAGTGAAAACAATGGTGGAGCATAATTTTTTATTACACTAACTTCACACCTCTCAAAAAGAAGGAGGTAATACCTGGGAGGATGGTATCATGTCAACAGAAGAAATGCGGTTAGGATTAAGCAACCCTTGCTTCACTATAAACTCGTGTTCAAAAAAGTTCCGTTAGGGATCCACTTTGACGTCATTTCCTGTTAAAATCGTGACTTTGCATTATGCCGACAATCCCCCATCTCCAAATTTGGCATGAGGCGCTTCACCGGCGAATGCCGACACTCCCCCCCCCTAATTTGACCTGAAGCAGTCACACCGCCGCTCTATCTCTACAACTCTCAAAAAGGAGGAGGTAATGCCTAGGAGGGTGGTATCATAACAACAGAACGGGCGTAGGGGAGGAAAGGAAGGTAGAAGGGGTGGGAGTGAGAGGGAAAGAAGAGTTTTAGTGTGAGGGATTTTCTTCCCTACACTCTTTTCCTCTGACGTCATTTCCTGTTAAAAGCATGACGGTGCATTATTTCTCAAATTCTACATGATGTCATTGTTTTTTTCTCAAATTAGTACTAAACAACGTTGAAAATCGAGGAAAAAGGCAGTCGACCCTCGAAGAGTCCATTTTTTTTCCGGTTCTGAGATAGTATACGTCCCGGGGCTGGCCGGTCATAATGACGTCAACCGTGTGACTGTTTGTTGGGTACTCTCGGAGGAGTATCTGGACATACAAACAGACAAACAGACAGACATACAGACAACTGGCCTTTATATAATAGAAGATACAAATAAATGCACATTGGCCTTTATTATAGATACAAATAAATGCACATTGGTCTTTATTATAGATTTGCTTAATACCACCCCCCCCCAAGAAAAGATTTGGCCTGATGCGCTCACACCGGCGAATGCTGACACTCTCTCCTCGCAACAGATACTACACTGTCTCCACCCTCTCAAAAAGGTGTGAGCGCCGGCGAATGCCGACACTCCCCCTCCCCAAATTTGGCCTGAGGGACTCACACCGGCGAATGCCGTCCCCCCCCCCCCAATTTGACATGAAAGGAGGAGGTAATGCCTATCATGATAACGGAAGGGAGGGGGAGGAATATTAGCGTCTATTAAAAGGTTGTAGTGTGAGTGAATTTCTTCCCGCCACTTTGCATTATTTTTCAAATTATCTGCCACTCTCTGACGTCATGATATAACCGGACACAATTTAGAGCAAGACCGGGTACATCCGGCAAGGGATTATGGGACAGGTGCGGATGTGATTGAGCAACCCTTGTTTCACTACACACTCTTAACGTAGGATTACTATGTTGTTATTGATGCATCCGGACAGAAGTTATTGGATGATCTGATACAACCGGACACAATTTAGGACAAGACCGGGTACATCCGGCAAGGGATTATGGGATGTTTACAATGACTCTGCATTTTTATCGGATTAGTACATAAATACATTAGATTATTTCGAATTTACTATCGAATTTGACCTCCTAGAACTGCACAGGACAAACCCATAGACCGACGGAATGAAGCCCCGAAGGCCGCGACGATACCAGTCTATGGGGTGCAGTATCCATCGAAACAGATACTACACTTTGATGTTAGCCAAAAGAAGTGAATTAATGTCATTTTCGGTAATGGCGGATTAAAGCTATGTTGAATTAGAGAAAAACGGCCTAGGGGAGTCTAAAATTCATTGTTGATATTCCAAACTTATATAAGAATTTGTTAAATAGTAGTATACAATGTTTTTTGAAAGAAAATCCTAGTTATTATTACTTGTTAATTTAATAATGTAATTTAAACAGTGTCTAGTGGATAGACCGCTGTTCAGGTGTAGATTAGTTATAAATACCCCAGTAAAACCTCAGAATTTTAATTTACTTGGTCTTTTGGCTAAGATCAAAGTGTAGTATCTGTTCTCGGCATTTTTGCCTTGAGATCAAGTGTATTATCTAAGGTGTCGATATTACACTCTCGAATCAAAAATCAGATTGTCATTTTAATTTTGAATCCCTTTTCCTTTTTTTCACTTCCTCTCCCCTAAAGTACGGGCGTCACTCCTTCAAAGTTCGCCTTAGGCGCTGCCCTTCCCAAATTTTGCCTGAGTCGCTCATAATTGCCTGAGGCGCACCACCGCCGAATGCCGACTGACTCTCCCCATATTTAGCCTGAGGCGCTCACACCGGCTAATGCCGCAACTCCCCCTCCCCCAAATTCGGCCTCCCCATGCCGACACTACTCCCCAAATTCGGCCTGAGGACCCGAATGCCGACACTCACCCTTCCCATATTTGGCCTGAGGCGCTCACACCGGCGAATGCCGCAACTCCCCCTCCACCAAATTCGGCCTTCCCAAATGTACTGGCGAATGCCGACACTCCTTCCCAAATTCTGCGCCCGACCGGCGAATGCTGACACTCCTCTTCCCCAAATTTCGCCTGAGGCGCTAATACCGGCGAATGCCGACATTCCCCCTCCCCAAATTTGGCCTGAGGCGCCCCACCGCCGAATGCCGAAAAGGAGAGGAGGATGTGTCAACAGAAAAAAACTCATGTTAAAAAAAGTGCCGTTATTGATTAAACAACACTTGCGTCACTATAAACGCATGTATCAAAAAGTGCCGTTAGTAATTCAGCAACCCTTGCTTCACTATGGACTCGTGTTCAAAAAAAGTGCCGACACTCCTCCCCAAATTCGACCTGAGGCGCTCATAATGACGAATGCCGACACTCCTCCCCAAATTTCGCATGAGGCGACCATACCTTGCGTAACTCCTCCCCGAATTTTGCCTGAGGCGCCCCACCGGCAAATGCTGACCCTCCCCCAAATTTCGCCTGATGCGCCCCACCGCCGAATGTCGATACCCCCCCCCCCTCCCCCAAATTTCTCCTGAGGCGCTCACACCGGCGAATGCCGACACCCCCCACACCCACCCCAATTTTTCAATATGTATACAATATGTATACAAATATTAGTGAAAACAATGGGGGAGCATACAAATATTAGTGAAAACAGTGGGGGAGCATTACTTTAATTTTACTGATACTACACTAACTTCACACCTCTCAAAAAGGAGGAGGTAATACCTAGGAGGATGTTATCATGTCAACAGAAAAAATGTGGTTGGGATTAAGCAACCCTTGCTTCACTATGTTAAAAAAAGTGCCGTTATTGATTAAACAAAACTTGCGTCACTATAAACGCATGTATCAAAAAGTGCCGTTAGGAGTTACGCAACCCTTGCATCACTATGGACTCATGTTCAAAAAAGTGCCGTTAGTAAGTAAGCAACCCATTTCAAAAAAAGTGCCGTTTGTGATTAAGCAACACTTGCTTCACCATAAACTCATGTTCAAAAAAGAGCCGTTAGGGATTTCCTCTGACGTCATTTCCTGTTAAAATCATGACGGTGCATTATTTCATTGTTTTTTTCTCAAATTAGTACTAAACAACGTTGAAAATCGAGGAAAAAGGCACCCCCCCATTGGAGAAAAGTGCTCAGTCGAACCCCGAAGAGTCCATTTTTGTTTCCGGTTCTGAGATATTATACGACCCGGGGCTGGCCGGTCATAATGACGTCAACCGTGTGACTGTTTGTTGGGTCCTCTCGGAGGAGTTTCTGGACATACAGACAAACAGACAAACAGACAAACAGACATACAGACAACTGGCCTTTATATAATAGATAAACAAGTAAAAGATGAGAATACAGATTGTATAAAATACAATATCTATTAAGTCATCAGTTGTTCGAAACAAGGGGTTTCAAATAAAATAAATTTTATTATTCCTTCCTTAATCCATGGCTTTTCAAAGAATGAAATCTTATCGTCAGAGGAGTACAAACAGATAAGTTGGTAAAGGGAAATTACCAAAAGTCATAATTTGAAAAGATATAAAGATAATATAAAATAAAAAATGGCCAATGCAAATTTGGTAATTTCCCACATGTACTCTTATAGGGAACGCACCATGTTTCCATGACTTCGCGTCGTCAACGTTCGGGCAGATCTCGGAAGCGCCTGAGAGTTGACGAGGTGAAAACTGTCAAACGCTAAATTGAAGACTGGCAGACGATGATAACAAACCATAGCTAAACAACTATTATTACTTAGATGTTTATTTATTTATTTGTCATTTGTTAATGAAATGTTTTTAAATATATAAGATGATTTTGTTTGATATTTTAAGCAAACGTTTATGTTTATTTAAATTTTTTTCAATATTTAAAAAAAATTTTCAATGTTTTTTACAATTTTTGTCTATGTTTTTTTCTTTCTTGTTAACATAAACACCGATACAACTGTTTCTAAGCAATTTTTTTTTTCTTAATGAACAAACTTGTTTTAAAGCAAATAGTTTCTTTCTTCCCAAATCTTTTTTCTATGTTTTTCTCCTTTTATGACAGTTTCTGTGTTAGGGTTACGGGTTAGGATTGCGGCTGGTCCAAAAGTTTTCTTGTGTACTGGTTCTGTTGCTTGCAAAAATCAATTAGTCCTTCGGGAGATTTAACGATAGAAATTCATTTTTGTTATTGAGCGCAATTAATTTCTTCCGAAAGTTATCGGCTGCTTGCTGTAGCCTGATTGTCTAATGCCTGCTGCAACTTGATTAGTTAATAGTTTCGTCAACTTTCGGGCACTTCCGAGATCTGCCCGAACGTTGACGACGTGAAGTCACGGAAACATGGTGCGTTAAGAGTACCCCTACTTTAAGATTAAGGTGTCACTAAATGTGCTGTGAACACGATTTTGAGTATTTCTGTATATTGCTTGAACACCCTTCACCAACCATTCGTTTGCCCCTAGTTTATGCAAAATCCACCAGAGAACATCTTTAGGCATTTTGTCAAATCTTTCTCCAAATCAACAAAAGCAAAATATGTTTGTTCTGTAATTCCATACGTTGAATTGAACCCACCACAGGAGGAAACATTTTTCTATCAACGTATGACCATTTCAACACTTCTGCTTGGTATTGTTTATCATCAGACCACACAGGTTTGGGATATCCTCCGGGCTGGTGTCAGGAAGACATCCACTTATGTGTTCATTGCAGGTGACTTTATTATCCTGAGATCGATTGGGAAGCCTTTCATATGGGGAAAAAGGCCTGAAGGAAACACGTTGATTAACTCAGCTGTTTTTTTTTTTTGGGGGGGGGGGGGGTTCACTACCACCACCATCATCATCATCATCAATACACAATACACACATACAGCGAGAGAGGGGGAGAGACAAACAGACAGAGGTGTTGTAGAAATGATTCTCAAGAATTATCCCACTTGAACTCTTAGAAATCGAAAATGATTAATTTTGTTATCAATCTGTTATTTTTCTTATTTCTTGACATGTATCATCAGTAGAGAGAGAAAACAAAGTATACAAATTTATCAGTGTATTTTAAACGGTAGTATTTGTTTTAAATTAATATATTTGCCCCTTTGGGGAGCTGGATTTTCCCCACATTAAAAAGTTAGTGTTTAACTAAGTAAAAACGAACAGTAAACTCCACTTGTTAAATAAATCGTTCAAGGGAGGTAATATACAGAACTTTAAATGAAGAGTTACTCACCTTACATTTATTAAAGCGTAAGTGACTTGGATGCTCTCCTCGGACTGCACTGTCGGCGTTCTTTTTCACTTATCTAGTAAATCAACTATTTGGTCGGCAATCTGGTGTTTATATAGAAATCGCAGAGGATAATATCGTTAAATCACGCTGTAACTCTTTAAATTGGTTAAAAAATTGTAATAAGGCTTTCAAACATATATCCATTAACCAGTTCATTGAGTCGATGTTTCTGACAAACTATAAAATTGTATTTTATTACTAGCCGATGTGGCTAGGTGCATACTCGCTTCTAATTTTATTACTTTAGATAAACATGGCCACAACATATTAAGTAAATAGACTGGATTAATACGTTATAACTTAAACAGATAATTTTAAATCTTTTTGTTTAAACTTGAGTGTCATATTTAGAAATGGACTCAGAAATGAAGCTTACACTGACCACAATGCTGTGTGGAGTGGCCCAGTAGTGGAACCTTGAAGAACATTTGGAAAACACATTTAAAATGAAGAAGTCAAAGTCAGAAAGGTGGTTTTGAAAAAAAATATTATGAAGGGGGGATGCAGCTATATAATTGCGAATTTGATCGAAATTGTTTATGTTTTAATAATTTCGTCACTACAAAAATTCACAAAGATAAGAGTCTAGCATCTTTGATTGAATGCCATGCTGAATTTTATGGTCGCATAGACACTGTATATTTTGTGTTTGGGCCCCAGTAATCGAATCCACAAGGTTTTTAGAATGGTTCACACGTTTGTGAATATATCTATTTGGCAACTGTTCAATGTAAATCTATGCTGCCTACTGGTCGAGAATTATTGTCGGTCAGGGAAATATATATTTCTGAATTATAGCAATAAAAGATTTTGATAGTATGTCTGGAACTTCACACATGAATATTGTTTTCGTTTCCGACATATTTATCCAAAAATCCACTGGCAAAACGCAGCTGAGGTCAAATGTATAACTTGACCAGACGTATAAAAATAATATTACCTGTCTGTAAGTCAGATGACAACCTTCCAGCCATTATTTGCTTTCAGGGTTTGTTTTATGGTGTATAGGAATAAAAAATAATATCGGCTATGAAAGAATTAAAAATATCTGGTACGAATGAGTGTTCTGACAGAGTTAATAGTCAAGTACAAAAATTGACTTAACATCGGTAAGACGAAACAATTCCAAATCTAAACTAACCGGAACGAAATTGATCCAGTCAAGAAAGTTCAATAGCACCAGAAAGTTTACTTTGCCGAATGTGAAAACACCGAAGACAGAAAAGAAAACGAAAAAAAAAGATGTCTCTCTGTTGAGGGCATCGCATATCTCTGAAAGTGCTACATTTTTTTGTAAATAAGGAGGGCTCAACAGCCGATTAAAATAAATCCTTTGCCAGCTTCGTTCCGATGCTTGTATACAACTTCGAGATACATCTCATTGCTCAAATCAAGCGACGCAGATACACGCTTGTCTACCTACATAACTCTAAACGCACTTCTCGGGCTGATGTTCAACCTTTAACATATTCCACGTTAATTCTTTCAACATCCTCTATCATACTGCCTGTTGCCAATCCAGTCAGCAATAGGCAGTGTGTGCTGTATGTATTTTAATACCATTTTAATTTTTAACTGAACCTTTTCTTTTTACGCTCCCCACATCGGAAACGTGTTATCATTCTTTGCTTTCTTGCAATCATACATAGTATATAACAAGCGGTTTCAGAAGTGTCTTTGAAATTGTATACAGGCTTCGAGACGATGCTGGTTAAAAGTTGATGGAGGAGCCCCATGGCCTTTTCAGCCAGGAACCCCAGGAAAGCTAAATCCGTCTTTGTCGGATTTAACTTACCTTTTGTAATAAACAAACAAACAAATTAAATGTTGTAAAAAACATACTTTATTTCGACAAAACTTATTTAACAGAATTGTTTTTTTTAAATAAACATGCAAATAAATAAATAAAAAATAGTATGAAATAATTTTACAAAGGGTTTCTTTCGTATGTATCTACGTTTTATATACAATCGTTGGTTTCGTGTCGTGATAAAATGAAAAAAAAAACTATTATTTTATTATCATTGTAGCAACTAACTTATTAAAACAACTCGTTAAAAATTATTATTCTAAAAACGATATGATGTTTGGTCCTTACTGGGTTAACAACCGAAGCTAAGAATCGGCTAAAATCTGTGAATACGATTCTTAGTTTATGCTATGCAGACTTTTTATTGTATAAAAAATTAATATTTAATGTGTTAGTGAATACAACCAGTAGTTTGTTTGTTTTTTATTCAAGGTTTGTACAAAGACTAAAAAAAAACTTGCGAATAGAACGAATCCAGCGGCCATTAAAAACTATAGATTGCCAAGGACGATAACGCGATCTGACTAAATTACAAAACAATGTTGATTTAGTTTAAACTGACGAGTAGAAAGTCATTTTTGACATGAATTAAATTTCAAATGGAATTACTCAAGTATTAACTTTTTGTGTGCTCTCAAACCAAAGGAAAACACACGCGGCCCTAATGTATAAAAAAGCGAATAGTGTATGTCCATAAATAGTTATTTTTCTAAGTATGCCTAATTGTTAATTATTATTTATACAAGATTTCTGGCAGTCATATTCTTTTTTGTATCATTTAGAATATTAGAAATAAATTAAAATAGATAATATTAAAAACAAACAAACTGAACAATTGAAAATATATACACGACATGATATCAAACGATAACATGGATCACGTGATCAGATTAATTGATTGAATTTTGAAGATGGTCAATCGACATATGAAATCACAACAGTTGTGCGAAGTCTTCCAAATTAATACCTTCTTCGTTCAAAAAAGTTGTAGAAGAGAAATCTTCATCCGAGCAGAAAGCCGAGACTAAATCTTCCAAACATTTCAGGGATTCGAAATCGTCATCGCTGAAAATTTCAGATTTAGATTTTGGGAACATTTCGGCCGATTGGTTGATATGTTCGTCGTTATTTAGAGTTGTACTGCCTGCATCAATAATGCTACCTTCGAACTGGACTTGTTCGGAAATCGTCGCATTTTGATAGTTTTCGGTACCAAGAGAGATGTTTGCGTTGCATATTTGTGTATGTAGACGCGAATCATCGACTAATAATTGATCGCTTTCAATTATTTTGTTTCTTGGTTGCGATAATGGCAAAGTTTGTAAACTTTCCGACTTACTATCATCGTTGGCACTGCATTCATGGCCGTAACATTCGGGATCAAAATGGGTCCCGTTTTGCTCAGGTATGCGAAGAACTATTCCAGAGAGGCCCTCCGATTTGTAGCCGGTGGACGAATGTTCTATCATCTCTGAGTCGTTATTTCGGCGAGTCGTCATGATAACGGGGTCGTATTTCGACTGCCTTTCGTATAAGTGTTCACTACTTGATGTCCGTGGCTCTTTGTAGAGTTCGGTTTCCGGTAGCTGAACACATATGCTGTTCTTGTAAAGAATCTCGCGCGTATCGGATAGTATTTCCGAAACGTTGGAGCTGATGCTTTCCTCTCTACCCACCATGTGAGGAGAGTTTTCTTGAGCTACCGCGTAGTTCATTTGTGTGCTGGTTACCGCAAAGAACGGAGATTTATAAAGAAATTCCTGAGGAATTCTTCCTTGTCTTGGCACCATTTGTGTGTAATAAACCCCATGCTGTTGATAGGGGTAAGCAGACAACATGTTGGCGTGTTTAACACGTGGTTTCGACTTGATCTCGAACTCGGGATAATCTAACTGGTGCTGTTTCTTGATCCGTTCTGACTCTTTGAAATACGGTTTTTTCTGCTCCGCAGACATTTCGCTCCATATTTTCCCGAGAAGGGTATTGGCCTCGATAATGGTGATGTTCACATTTTGTTCAAGTATTTTTTTTCGGAACTGTTTGCACCATACGAAATACGCATTCAGGGGCTTTTTAACATGTCCCTTTTTGTTTCGGTCGCTTGAAACGTCCATTTTAACATTTTTCCTTTTTCTAACATGACTCTTTTTTTTCTGGACATTTGAAGCGTCCATTTTAAAAAATTTTTGTTTTTTCTTTTCTTGCGAAAGAATAGACCAAAAAGAGCCGTTTGTTACTTATTTATCAAAATAAATATATATATTTACCGATCAAAGTTAAACTCTGTTGATCTGTGGTTGTTATTTTACTTGCTTGTATCTTCTGGATTGCGTCTCAAAAGGAAAATGACTTGGCGTCTCAATAGGAAAATGACTTGGCGTCTCAAAAGGAAAACACAGAGGAGTAGTGGGAGGAAGCGAATGCCGTAAATAAATAATAGAGAGAGTGTGTTAAAGAGAGAGAGAGAGAGGGGGGAGAAGAGAGTATGAAGAGAGAGGAGAGGGATAAGGAGAGAGGGGAAGAGTGATAAGTCTTCATGACATCACAACTAGAAGGGGAGAACAACAGTGACTTGGAAGATAAGAAGCAGAGAGAGGAGGAGGAGGAGGGGGGATGAGGGATAATATGGTTGAAGATATATATCTGTATATAGATAGAGGGAGAAGATGGGGAAAGGGGAGAGTGGAAAGCGAGAGATGGAGAAAAGGAAAAAGGGGGGGTAAGAGAGAGGGGGGAAGAAAGAGAGGGACGGGTGTTAAAGGGAAAGATGGAAAAGAACACAACAAACGAAGTATCAATCGAAAAATATAACTAGTGTGCAAAATTAAAAAAATAAAAACCGATGGTTCTAATAGACATTGAACAAAAAATGCTTGAAATAACGAATGCTTCATTAATGGTATGTACTTCCTTGTCCACCAGAGCAGTTAAACATGGGATGTGTTTTAATGTGGGGAAAATCCAGCTCAGAAAATGGAGCAAAATGTATTAACACAAAAATAAAAATGTCTGAAGCTAGAAGAATATCTCCTCCTTTGACCGAGGACAGAAACAGAGCGGATACTTCACTTTGAATTATTTACTTTTATGTACGCAAAAAAAATATACATATACAGGGTGGGCAAAAATAAGGGTCCTATTTTTAAAAATTCATAACTTTTTTATTTATTGATTTTTTTAATTTTTTTTTTTAGAATAAGTAAAGGACCCCTTCCGAAGCAAGCATGAGCCGTATTAGCCCTAAGGAACGTACCCTCATTTAGAAAACATTATGTTTGCTTAAAAAACTCAAAACAGTGTAAAAAACAATACTTTAGTTTTTGTAAGTTTTAAGAAGTGTTTTTCGGCTAAAATTTGTTTTGTTTATTTCAAAAAATCTCGGAAGGGTCAGTCTACACACACATAAAGTTTGGTGAGTTTAACTTTTATTTTGTGGAAGTTATTCAAATTCAAGTTATTCAAATTTAAAGATAGGACCCTTATTTTGGCCCACCCTGTATATATATATATATATATATATATATATATATATATAAATATATATATATATATATATATACTTTTACGTACGTTGTGTATATACATACTTTTAGGTACTCCAATTTATATATATATATATATGTATGTGTGTGTGTGTACGTATATATCAGGACCGGCGGGACAGTTTTAAAAGTAGGGGGGGGGGCTCTCTTAAAAAGCGTGGGGGCGGTAAAATACATGCATATATAACTTCATTATTGATGACCGTAAAGTAGGGGGGGGAGCAAGTCAAAAGGGGGGGGGGGCTTGAACCCCCACGGTGCCACCGTCCATGTATATATACATGATTATTTCGATAATAAATATTTAAATATATATAGTTATAAATAATTAAAGTGTGCTTATCTTTACTGCAGTTTCAAAACTTATCGGATCGTCAGATTTGTATTTTTATCCCTGATGTCTGTATACATTTGAATGTAAGCTGAAACAACTTAAAATTGAATTATAACGTTATTGTCTTTTTTTTTCAAATTTATTTTGCATGGCGTCAACTCGTGGCGTCATTTTTTCGTTATTAATTGCAGTTTGTAGAATATTTCAAACGTGATTTTTTGACATATAAGATACTAATAATATTATAAGTTTTTCTTTCAAATTTTTAATGTTGAGGATAAATTATTATAAAACTCTATCTGAAGTGATATTGAGCCCGGTTTGTATGCAATGTCTGCTGTCTTGGATCGGCTCTGTTTTGATTCCGGTAAGATCAGGTTTTTATGGCGCCTTACGAAGATTAACATGAATATAAAATATACTACTAAACATTTATGTCTAGAATCCTTATACAAATGTTGATCAAAATTCGTGTCCAATGACTATGGATCAAATTTAATGTATATCTGTAGTATTTTAATGTTCCACGGCAGATTGTGTCCATATCACTTTAAAATATTCCAAAGAAACTAACATTTGGAAATATTTATTAACTGATGCCTAATGTGAATATCTATTGTTAAATTTTCACAAAATTTGGATGGTCTGAATTTTCACTAAAGGCTTCTCCCCATCATTCAATCCACTTTACCATTTTTACATTTAACTAAATTTAAATAAAATAGCACACATAACGCACGCATAAGCGTAACTGCTGTGTTCTAAAATTAATAATGATGGGTTAATTAGTTTAGGAGTGAATCCAGTAAATATAAATATAGAAACATATACACATACCTAACTTTATATATTTTAAATATATATATATGTGTGTGTGTGTGTGTGTGTGTGTGTGTCGTAATGGTCTATTGATGCATCAAGTGTGGTGCACTGTGTGTTGTGTACTCATCACCTTCCTATTACAGTCTCCATCGCTGGCTAGTCTAGGCGAAAAGGGAGCAGAGTACGTAAGTCTTCCCTGCCAGTACATAGCCTCTCTATAGGCAAGCTCCATGCAGTGCCTCCCCGTGGCGACACACGTAAATTGAGTACCTTGCAGACTCAAGCAGAACTACAGGAGACTCGGAGGTGGTCTGCCCCCCAGACATGCGGCATGCCAGGCCCATCGTTGTATGGACAAGCCCTGATGCACATGAACAGGCCCCCAGCTATGGGTAAATAGTACCACTGCCTTGTGGTTATTCGTTGGTCGTTAAAGGCTAAGGGAGTAAACCCCAACAGAAAATCTGGAGTGTAGCCCCACAGGCAGACAAGCGCTGTACTTTGCTCTTCTCTGGCAGCTACTGCAGTCAACCTGGTGCCAGATTTACTGGTACTTCCATTCCTCTGGGCAACATCAGCAAGACCGAGAGGGAGATTCTGACGATTGAGCAACTCAGTCTCGTCATAGATCTGCCCTGGCCAGCGCCCTGGAGAGAAAACTTCAACTATGCATCTGTATAGGACTAAACAGGGGAGTGACAGTTACCGGTTATAAGCCTACAGCTCAATTGGCGTACAGCTGGGCGCCAGGGGTCGATCCCGACGGTGGGAGAGGTTATTTAACCTCATTGAACAGTTACCGCCCGCCATAAAGCTGAACAGCCCTCAGCCAGTAAGGTGCTATCCTGCCACTGGCCACCTGCTTTACTGGGTGCGTAAGGCATAGGATAATTCCAACAAGTGGTCAGAAACCATTGCACCAAACAAAAACAAAAGAAGTACAAAGAAACCAGCACTTAAGCTAGAGTGCTGGAAGGTCCGTACTATGAGGACTGGCCTCGCTACTGACATACTCAACATCTCTGATGTCAGAAAAACTGCTATCATCAACAACGAGCTACTGAAACTAAGGGTAGATATTGCTGCACTACAAGAAACTCACTTAGCAGACTCCAGATACCTAAGGGAATCAGACTATACCTTCTTCTGGCAAGGGAAAAAGGAAGAGGAAGTTCACTACATAGTGTTGGTTTTGCAGTCAGAAACTCACTGCTTCAAAATGTACAACTCTGTGATTCAGTCACTGAACGCCTGATTTCACTGGTTCAGAACACCACACATGGATCAATTAATCTATTGTGTGTGTACGCCCCAACACTCACTGCACCTAACGACACAAAGGAGCACTTCTACACTCAGCTAGATGACACCATCAAGGCATTTTCATAGAATGAGGACCTAATCATACTTGGGGACTTTAATGCACGTGTAGGTGGTGACAACGATGTATGGCCAAGCTGCCTCAGTAATTTTGGAGTGGGTAATTGCAATGATAATGGTCAGCGACTACTACAACTCTATGCCTATCATGACCTCTGCATTACCAACACATTTTTTGGTGCCAGGCTGCATCACAGGGTGTCTTGGAGACATACTAAGTCAGGGCGCTGGCACCAGCTTGACCTCATCATTACTAGAGTAAGATACCTAATGTCTAGAGCCTACCATAATGCCGATTGTGATACGGATCATTCCTTAGTATGCAGCAAGGTTAAACTTCAACCCAAAGATTTCTACTGCACTAAACAGGAGGGTATTGTGCGTATAGACGTTAGCAAGACTCAACACCTAGACCGCATGGCAGAATTCAACGTGATGTTTTCCTCCACCTTCAAAGGAGATCACAGTTGACCTGTATCTGAACAGTGGGAAACACTCAAGAACGAAACCCACTCTACAGCTCTCAGGGCCTTTGAGAGGAGGACAGGTTGTAAATGCAATGACTGGTATGATGCAAATTCTGCTACCCTTGATCCTCTGATTGAGGCAAAACGTTCATCCTTGCTTTCATACAAGGCCAACCCATCTCCTACATTGCTGGTCTTCAAGAGGTGCAGTCCAAAAGGCTGTCAGAGAAGCTGCGAACAACTACTGGACGGACCTCTCCGAAACTATTCAGCGGGCGGCTGATATAAGCAACATGAAAAACATGTATGAAGGGATCAGGAGAGCTACTGGACCCATAATCAACAAAACAGTACCACTGAAGTCCAAGTCGGGTGAACCCATACTAGACAAAGTCAAACAGCTGGACAGATGGGTAGAACACTACTCCGAGCTTTACTCCAGGGACAACGTGGTACATCAGTCTGCCCTGGATGCCATTGATCGTCTTTCCCTGGTGCATGAGCTCGACGAGCAGCCTTCCATAGAAGAACTATCCAGGGCAATAGACAAACTGCCATCTGAGAAAGCCCCAGGAAAGGACTATATTCCAGCAGAGGTCTTAAAAAGTGGAAAAGCTAGCCTGCTTCAGCCCCTTCATAACCTTTTGATACAGTACTGAAGAGAAGGTTCACTGCCTCACGACATGAAAGATGCAAACATCATCACACTCTACAAACACAAAGGTGACCGCAGTGACTGCAACAACTACCACGGTATCTCACTGTTGAGTTTCGTTGTCAAGCTATTCGCATGCATAGTACTACTGTGACTGCAAGTTCTTGCCAATCGAATCTCAATGCGGCTTTCGTTCAGAGAGATCAACCATCGATATGATCTTTTCCCTACGCCAGCTGCAAGAGAAGTGCAGAGAGCAAACCCAGCCTCTGTATCTCGCCTTTATAGATCTGACCAAGGCGTTCGATCTCGTGAGCAGAGACGGTCTATTCAAGATCCTCCCACTAATCAGATGCCAACCAAAATTCCTCAGCATCATAAGATCCTTTCACAATGGCATGATGAGCACTGTACAGTTTAATGGCAACATGTCTGCTGGGTTTGGAGTGAAGAGCGGTGTCAAACAAGGCTGTTTGTTGGCCCTGACACTCTTCGGCATATTCTTCGCCATACTCCTGAAGCATGCTTTCAAAAACACAGCGGATGGTATCTACCTTCACTCCAGAGCTGATGGTAGCCTCTTCAACATCGCCAGGCTCCATTCCAAGACTAAGATCAGGTCAATCCAGATCAGGGATATGCTGTTTGCCGATGATGCAGCCATAGCATCGCATCAGGAAGATGGTCTCCAAAGACTTATGGACAGGTTTGCTGATGCTTGCAGCCTTTTCGGCCTCACCATCAGCCAAAAGAAAACCCAAGTTATGGGAACAGCAACCGCCTGCCCACCCAGCATTTCAATCCGAGGTACACCACTGGAGGCCGTTCACCAGTTCCAGTACCTAGGCTCTACTGCTTCAGACATCCTCTCATTGGACGTAGAGCTCAACAAAAGGATTGCTAAGGCATCCACAACCCTCTCTAAACTAACTAAAAGAGTCTGGGAAAACAGCAACCTTATCACTTCTACCAAGATGGCCGTCTACAGAGCGTGCATTCTCAGTGTCCTACTGTATGGGAGTGAGGCCTGGACTACGTACTCAACACGAGATAGGAAACTCCAGGTCTTCCATATGAGGTGCCTACGTAGGATACTTGGTATCACATGGCAGGACAAAGTGAATAACAATGATGTTCTGCAAAGAGCAGGAATTCCATCCATCTACTCCCTACTGTGTGAGGGAAGTCTTCGCTGGCTGGGCCATGTGAGCAGGATGGATGATGGGTGCATCCCTAAAGACCTTCTCTATGGCGAGCTTGTCTTAGGCTCAAGAAAAAGGGGTCGTCCCCATCTCCGCTTCAAGGATGTCTGCAAGCAAGATATGAAGGCTTGCTCAATTGACATTAATACATGAGAAGCCTCTGCAGCTGACAGACCTGCCTGGAGGAAACAGCTACGCCAGGGAATGATCATCAGTGAGAAGACCCTCCACGATGAAAACACTGCGAAAAGAGCTAGAAGAGCAAACCTACAGGGAGACCAACAGGCCGAGGTGACACATTGCGCAACAGCTTTCGTATGTCAAGGCTGTAGTAGACCATGCAAATAAAGAATTGGTCTCTATAGTCACACAAAAAGATGCACGCAAACATCCCAATATGGCGCTGATCCATAGTCGTTGCGACTGACAGATGCCAATACAATATATATATACCTGTCTATGTTGGGTTCCGAGTATAGCTAAGATTAAAAGTTAAGCACATCTGTTAAATATCGTGTACATTTGTAGATTAATACACTCTGCTGACTCCCTCCCTTACAATTTTAAACTTTTTTAGACGATACCATGTGAACTTGGTGAAGAGAAGAAAAAAATCACAATTATTTCATAATTTGGTGGTGGGGCATTTTCGTATATAAATTTATTGTAAAACGATCGTTAATTTCTAGACAATTATAGATTTTTAGTGCAGTTAACCATTGATGGGGGTCATGCTTAAAAGTTAGTAAAAGAAATTACTTACACTACCAATAATGCTAAGTCCGATTGGCAAGACCACCTCTTAAAAACCCTACTTTAACCCTATCTCTAAGCCTATGTCAGCGTGGCAATCCCTCTACTCTCTAAAACCCTATCACTAAGTTTGATTTGAACCCCCCCCCCAACAAAAAACGCGTATAATCACACATAACCGTCTAAAAATGTAGACCAACGCCCCTGAAAAAAAAATAAACCGCTTCATTATGTTAAATCTATATGCGAAACTGATCCCCGTCTCTACATTCTAAATTATATATTATTTATTGTTTCCGGCAAGTTTTCAAACAAATTTACACGTAAGAATCTCAGTGATGGGTGGGGATATTTAATGGAAGGTGTTAAACTACAATAATACAAAATATTCTTTCGTCTTTTTAATCTATTTTAAATTAATTCGGTGTAGTGACATTTATTTTTATCTCTAATGTTAATAGTTCGATTATCTACAAATAAAAAAACAAAAAGCAATATAAATAAAAGAAATAAAGAATTCTTATTAAAGTAAAAATATATTAGCGAATATTTATCAAATATATTTAATCCATTTTTTAATAAATAAAAAAGGGGATAAATGTTTTCTCTTCAAAGTAGGTGCGATGATTTGATGTGAAAAGTAGTTGTTCCGTCGGCTTCGAAAAGCGGACACTAAAAATGTCGGAACGTTTGATTCTAATGTTATTTTTACAAACTTCTAATTTTGAATAGACCTAATGAGTTTTTAACAGATTCAATCACTTCTGACTTTATATATATATAGCGAAGTACCTATATATATATAGTCATCCACATACAGACTGATGAGCTGTGAAACAGCTCATCAGTGCGGCTAGACCAGTTAGTGCCTCAAGCCAGGATTGAATCTCGACCGTCGAGCTGACGGTCGGCGCTTCTAACCCCTACGCTATCATGCGACACTGACTGAATGTAAGATATATCTCAATGTAAACATTGCAATTGCCATGGCTCGAATTAGTTTTACTTAATGGCAGTTGGCGATATCCTTACAAATTAAGCTCTACCCCGGGAGGGAGCTTTATATAGTCATCCACATGTTCTTAAGTTTCGGGCAGTGGGTAGCAACCCGAAATAAAAATAAATTCCTCTTTCTCTCCTTCTTCTTCTTCTTCCCGTCGTTCTCTCTCTTCTTCCTTCTATCACTTTAGACGACAGCACTACGTGTTTCTCAGGCAACTGCCCCGCCGCTCTTACCCAAACATTGATTGCTCTTATAGTGCAGCCTCCTTCCCACAATCCGTCTCCGCCGGAAGCACTTCCGTTTCTGCTAGAAGTACTTCCTTCCCATAAAAACGCATTGCTCCTCCTCTTTCTTTTCTTTCGTTGTGCCCGGCTCCCCACACGAGGTAAGTTGTACGTTTGTCATCGTCTCATTCAAATATACAACATCACCCCCTGATCTCTGATCACATTACATAGTCCGAAGTCCACACTGGAGGTTGCCGGCTTCGCTGTGATCTCCGTGGTGACCCTTCACGCACACCTCCATTCAGATCGGTCGCTGTTGGCCTCTCTCGCAACTCCGTCTCATGCCTCTCCACAGGTCTTAGGTCCAGAACGTGTCTCGGCACGCCATCGACAGACACATTACTGTCCGAATTCCTGGCTGTAACTGTTCCTCGCGCCCATTGTGTTGTACATCACGTACCAGGCGGCTTTACCCACACTTCATCTTCTAGTCACACTGTGCTCCTGGTTGCTCGACTCTGTTCCGGTGGCGGAACGCTTGGATGCCGCCAGACATATCGATATATCTGTTCTTGTGGCACCGTCTCCCTCACCTGCCCTGATCTGGGAGTCATGTTGTACCAGAACAGGGCCTCTCCTGGTGCGGTTCCTCCTCTCTCAGCCAACACTTTGATGGTCCTGTGGTTCCTTTCCACTATGCTGTTTCCTTCCGGCCTATACGCGGCTCTAAAGTATTGTCTGATGTTCCATCTCTCCAGCATCTCTCTGACTGTTCCTGATCGGAAAGCCGTCCCATTGTCCATCAAGACTTCGTCTACGGGTCCACGTTCCAGAAACACTGTATTCATTGTGCTTGCCACCTCACTAGCCGTCTCTCTCCTCAACTCCCTCCAAATCGCGAACCTACTTGGTCCGCAGTCAATCATGGTTAGATATTGAACCCCTCGATAGTGGGTGACATCAACGGCGAGTTTCTTCCAATTTTCGCCCACCTGGAGCTCTCCCTGATGATGTGACGCCGGTGCCGGATCTATCGATTGACACCGCACGCATTGCTGGACTACTTTCTGCACGACCTCCCTCGCAACACTGGGATCTACCTTGCGGGCTAGATGCAAAGTCCTGTCAACTCCCATGTGGTGCATAGAGTGCTGGTCCTTGACTTCCTCATGGGTCATGCAGCATGTTTCATCAGCACTCTCTGTCGTTTCCTCCAAGGCTTCCATCCACCCTCTTCTCACCATCGTTAGGCTGTCTGCCCTATTCTTGGCGGAAGGTATGAACGAAACACTGACTTTCAATCCAAATTCGGCGATTAACTCTCGTAGGATCCCGACTCTACGCATGATGATCATTTCCGAAGCACCTTTTGTCTTTACTCTCCGCTGTTCTGTCACAGCCGCCTGCACCCAGTTCAGCACGGTCGTTCAATCTGTATGTAGCTCCACCTCTTTCAGTCCCTTAATGCCAGGTTTATGCCCTTGATAGTTGCGTCCAACTCGGCTACGTTGATATGGGAGAAGTCTGTCGCTTTCCTAAGCCAGGCCGCGTCCTCCACCACCTCACCTCCAATCTCAACTGCGACGCCAGTGGCAATGCTACGTGCATCACACCATACGACCCCTTTTTTTGTCTTAGGGACTCTCCACCTTCCTCTCACTGGGTCCTCCTTATCCACCTCCTTTAGGACATCTCGCATCACAGCCACCACATTTTCACCAACGCTGTCCTCCCATTTTTCTCTTCACATAACTGCAGGTTGCTCTGAGCCACCCAGCTACAGGGTAATGGCCCACCAACTTCCCGCAAACCGAGAACAATTGTCGCCTGCTCATTCTGTCCGTGACCTCTGGAATAGCGTTCCCTCTCGTGAACCGCAGCTCTCCCATTGCATCTTCCTCTAAGTGGAGTCCTAAAGCCGCACCGCCATTTAACAGCTCAGGGGCCTTTGCTGTTAGACCAAACCTCCTGAGCTGTTTCACTACTCTTGGTGCTGGCACCACTGTGTCATCCAGCAGTATGTCATCTACATAGGAGTCGGTTGCTTCATTTACGTCCTCCTCTTTCAACACCCGCTTTAGTATTGCAGTCATGATTTTGGGCGCGACATTCAACCCAAAACCCAAACGCGTCAAGCAGTACGTCTTCTCCTTGAATTGTACCAGCTGATATTTCCAGAGATCTTGCTCGACATGGATTTGCAGATACGCCGACTTCAGATCAACAATTGTGGACGCCCCAACCTTCTGTCTCCATCTCCGCATGGTTTCTGCACAAACGTCCATGACGTCACCCCCTGTGTGGCAAGACACATGTTTGTTCAGTTCCCGGTAATCCAACATGGGGCGGACCTTATCCTTGGTCGGCTGGATCACCGCCATGAGAGGTAACAGACCTCCTTTAAGTTCCTCTTTCCATGGCACGAGAATCCCCTCCTTGATCCACCTCTCCACTTCGTCCTCAAAATACGCCTCCTGTGACTCCGTTAATTTGGTGTCATACCTCCCGACTCGATTCTGCAGGTACGGAGGCCCCGTCGTCCACTTCCATCTGGCAGTCCACCTACCATCGCGAAATGTTGCGATGAAGTCTTGATCGCTGATCTCGCACTGAGCCACTCCACCTCCATCACATGGTGAGGCTTCCGGGTTCGCACCCGCCGCACAGTGGTCGTCACCGAACTCAACGCGTCCATTTGTGTCAACAGTGACGCCCCCCATCCAGCAGAGTACGTCCATGCCGAGGATTGCCTCTACCCCAGGCACCAGACGATCGACTACCAATACTTATATAGTCAGTCGTCGTCCTCTTATGTCGATGCGAACAGTGCTGGTCCCACGACATTTCACCTCCGTGCCGTCAAATGCCTTGATGCTGCCACCCCCACTCTATCTGTTCACCAGGCCTTTTCGAACCATGGTAGTTGAGCAGCCAGTGTCAACCAGTGCCTTGATCTCTCTCCCCTCCACTGCGACAACGCGATCCGTGGGGCTATCCCTGCCGCCGGGGTATCGGACGGCATGATGATACCCCATTAAGCGTTTCCCGGACAGTCCCTGGCTAGGTGGCCATTCTGCTGGCACCGGTAACATATGATCCGCGTCAGATACTTCTGACAGTCTTTCCGGAGGTGCAGCCCACCACATTAAAAACATTTGATTGCCAC
>OY744522.1:104090199-104102699 GCA_963556195.1 Sepiola atlantica | reverse complement strand
ATCATCAATACTAATTTTGTTCTGAAAATTAACCTCGTGCAAATCTCTACACTACTCCCTCAAACTGAGTAGATAATCCTGATACCAAAGCTTGCGGAATCTGGACAACATAGAGTCACAAACTTCAATGGATTTGATTACATCTAATCTTGAAGGAGGGTCGGATTTCCAAACATCCTGATCATCCAGCTTCAGTGTGAGTCCCAAGTTAGCATTAGGACGAAGGAAGCAATTGGGAGTAATTACTTCGAGGCCTGAATCCGAAGAACATCTATAAGTGAGAGGTCTTTGGTTTATGGCACTCTGAACATCCGAGATTACAGTGAGATAATCGAAATAACTAATTCGGGAACGACCAATCGTTTTATACAAACATGATTTAATAGTTCTGATCATGCGTTCCCATGTACTCCCAACCCAAGCAGCATATAGAAGTATTCTTATATGCTTGATATTATACAGCTGGAAGTGTTCACTGAACTCCGAGGAGGCAAAGGCCTTCTCCATAATATTACAGCCTGCTATAAATGATTTGGCATTGTCGCTGTAAATATGAGATGGAATTCCATGCATATTCGTGAATCTAATCAGAGCCAGAATAAATGAGTGGGTACTCATGTCTTTAACCAGCTCTATATGTACTGCTCTAATGTTGAGACAAGTAAATATGAGCATATACATTTTAGTAACACCTTGATCACCCTTTACACAAACATGTCCAGTGTAGTCAATTCCAGTGTGTAAGAATGGTTTAATGAGATTGACGCAGCGTTTGGGCAGATTGGTAACCTTAGGATACTTAAACGCTAAGTTATTAAACTTTTGGCACAAGACGCACCTAGAAATAACTTTTTTGACGGCCTGTCTTGCCCTGGGTATCCAAAATGCTGAAAGGCGGATTTGTTCAATGTTGACTGAATGCCTAGATGTTTACATCTTTTGTGGTATTCCACAACAATAAGTACAGTCAACTCATGATAGAACGGGGTTTATAACCTCATAGTCGTAGGTAGTGGTTCTACCCTTGGTCCTGATTATCTCCCTTTGGGGTTATTTCATGTCACATCATCCAGGGCTTGAAACCCATGTCCTCAGATTTTGTTGTAGCTTGCACCACAGATGGGCATCATAAAAACTAAGAAATCCTGAAAATTTGAGCATGCAACTCCAAGCGGTTTCCGATTGAGAGCAGTTTCCGTGTCGCTTAAATCGCGCAAGATGTCGCCCGAGCAACATTTTAATAATTACATTTTCTTGAATATTTTCAGTTTGGAACATGATGTGATGCTGAAAATTTACACAGGTATGTTTTCAAACCCAAAGAACCCAAAAATGGTATCAGTTTTGCTCAGAAATGAAGCCTTCTATGAGATTTTATCAAATTTGGAATTTTTTTACATGTGCACCAATATGGGGCAAAAAAAGATGTAGCTGATATGGTAACGGGTTTTTTTATTTTGGACATTAATTTAGACACTATGAAGTACCTCTGGACCAAAAATGGTAAATAATACTTTTTTTGTTCACTCACAGTGTCTATTCAAAGTTAGGTCCTTTTCCGAGGGTTCAGAAATACCCTATTGGGGGATGCAATAGTTTGTGTATGTGAGATGAAGTTGGAAGGACCGTTCATCTAAATGCATATAAAATTCACATTGAAATAAGTTTTAGAAAGTAAAAGTTAAATAGTAAAAGATAATACAGTCTCACAGTGATCAGATATTTACCATAAAAGCGGACTTCACAACAAAAACCAGCATACGACAACATTATCTACATACTGTTATTTTCTTTATGCCATTGAAATGCAGAAATCGTTTTTTATACTCCTCATCAGTTATCTTGTATGTTCTTCCTGTATATGTTGTTGGAGAAACAACACAATGAATTTTCTTGATTGGAACAAACCATGTATCATCAATTTGCAGCCAATTGAATGTCTTGCGTGGTCCATTAGGGTGCATGAACTTGACGGTTACATCACCTTCCTCTGCATTAATTTTATTCACAATGTCAATCCACCAGAAAGAATTATAAACACAGGTTACATATTGCATTGGTGAAATGTCAGAGATTTCAAGAATTGATGGCAAGTCATGGTTGTCTGTATATGATTCATCCTCGCTGGTCAGCTTATGACCAATGTTCGATGTTGACAATGGTGACTGCTTCTGCTTCCTGGTACTGTGTTTCCCCTGGCAAATCTTGCCTCAAGAAACTTTCTCACCTCCTCAATAGTTTCCATACTAATATCAAAGAACTTAATTGCAGGCAGACTTCTAGCATGGATTTATAATCCAGGATTTGATTATTCAGAGGATGTTGAAGCGACCGTTTAGCCACATGCCGCTTTACTGAATCACCGATTCCATCACAAGGGGATTTTCCATGGCTTGTAGCAAAGAAAACCCACTCTGCATCAATCTCAAAGTCCTGTTTATGCAGACATAAATTTATAAAGTTTTTATAATTTTTATATTGACCCCGACAGCCATCACTAAAGTAAGTAATTTTGTTGACATGGGGTAATAATGTACGAATGTAGTGAACTGTCATTGTCTGGGTTTGATACACGAATGCAGTGTCGTGGGATAATTTTCTGCAAAGTCTACAAGGACAAGAACCTCTTCTGAACAAAGATTCTCTTTCTTTTTAGTCAAGTATCTAGTTTGACATTTTGCTATATATGAGTGTCATGTGAGATTGTCGATTTTTGTCAACTAAGAAATCTTTGTATTCTTCATACGTTGTTGTACGAGTACGTAATGTGGCACGGTCAGTTGTGTCCCATTGACTAAAATGAAATTCATCATCTGGATCCACATCAACCAGCTTTTCATCCAAGAACTTCTGCAATGCTTCTCTGCCAGGACATGCCTCACAACGGTGCATCATGCATTCCTTGTTGGAAGAATCACAAACTAGTTTTGAGATCAAATCCTTGTGATGTTCCAACCAATGGCGTCTACAAGAAGTTTCGCATTCTGATGTATGCTACACACACAAACAGCTAATACACACCACTTTGGACGCAACTGAGAAAATTTAGAAAACCCCACCTTGACATTGGGATACTTCTGTTTAAAAGCAGCATACAATTCATCCAGGTTACATAGTATTAAATGTTTTTGTTTGTGAACACCCTTTGCAATACTAACATAGTTCTTTTTGCCTGGCATTTGATGGCTGTATTCATCATTTTCATACATGTGTACTACCAGTTCTGCTGTCTCCGGGGAGAGTTTTTTCCCTTTTTTAGGGGCAGACTTTGGGAGAATACCACTCACATTCTTCAGTTCCCTGGCAGTTCGAACAACGTACTCTGAAACCTTGAAGAATTTGGAACAGTATTCACGAGACCATGAATCAGGAACAAGTGTCATGATTTAGATTTGATCTGGAGTCGAGGCTTTCTTCAATTTCTCCATCAGATCATGTAATCTATCCAATTCTAATGCTTTCTCTTTGATTTCTTTTTCAATATGCACTGATTCTGACACAGTCAATTCTTCAGTGTCGACTTTGTATACAGTCGACAGGTCGCTTTTGAGGGTTCCAATCACTTGTTCAAATTTCCTTTTGCTACTATGAACATGACTATGAGGAGCAACACCATGTAAAGCGACAGGAGAAATGAAATGTCCATGGATTTCAGACTGATATTCAAGTTTTTTTGTGGGGTTTGCAAAAGTTCACAGGTGTAGTCTGCATCTATCCTGTCTGTATCATCGATCAGTCTACCATATTTCATCATACACTGAGGACAAAGAATGTGTCCTGGTGTTGCATTGTACCCTCTCACCTCTAGCTCTTTTGCCATCACCAACGATATCAGCTGTTCGCCTTTGACTTTACTTTTATGTTGTAACAATCCACTGCGACACTTCTTTGAGGCCTTTGCTCTATGTTCAAACACATTTCCAAAATATTTTTTGTGATGTAAGCAGATGGTTGATAACTCGCCTTTATGTTCCTTGAGCCCAGCTCTCCACAACAACGTCTCAACAACGTCTTTGTTCAGATCTGACAGATTCTCAATTCTTTTGGAACGATCATAGTCTAATTTGTGACATTCAAAATTGAGTTCGACACCAACGGAGCAAGCTTCATCAGTCATCTTGTTTTCTTTTGTTTACTCTTGAATTGAAGACAAAACAATAAAATAGAATATATAGAGATAATCAGGTAACTTAAGTTGGGTAACAGGGGATGAGTAAGCAGTTAGTGAACAGATTTATATACATTTTTTCAGTGAATTGAAAGGAAAATCAACATTTAAAATATTCATAAATTTGTTCCTACCTCAAATTCTTCTATATTTTCTACAGCTAATTTCTTTGTATGCTTTTACCTCAAAGACTGGACAGTACTAACAAGGGAGATTATTGTGTTGGGAGTGAGGGGATGAGGAGGTCATAAAAAGTTTGGTAGCAGGGGATGAGTAAGCAGTTAGTGAACAGATTTATATGCATTTTTCCAGTGAATTGAAACGAAAATCAACATTTAAAATATTCATAAATTTGTTCCTACCTCAAATTCTTCTATATTTTCTACAGCTAATTTCTTGGTATAAGAATGAAGTGCTGCCTAACTTTCTTGCCTGCATAATGGAATAAACAAATTGCACCAACCACTATTATATATTTTAATTAGGTATAGATAATGTTTCTCATTTAAAATTAAAAGGATTGTTGCACTACATTATGGTGAACTAATCCAGCTCCGTTGCATCTGGGACACGTTTTACTGAAAAAATTAACCACTAACTAATGCAGGCATAATGGGCAAAGAAATACTTTGTTATACAAGAAATATGATCAATATTTAAGCAGCTATTGTGGTTCAGTAGCCAAAATTGGCATAATCATTGAATTCTGGTGACATTGGACCAAAGCGCCGTTGCGCATGGGACATTTTGACGATGTTTCGCTCAGTTATTTTACAATGGATGGTGTTAACAACCCGAAACTTTTTACCTTAGTAAAAACTGCCATGCAGTTATTAAATAAATACAAACAGTGCTAACTTCATCTATCTTATAAGTCATAAGTAAAACCATTCAACATTTATGCTCAATTAAAATTGATGAGAATTACCCATGTAGATAATATTGTTGTGTGCTGGTTTTTGTTGTGAAGTCAGCTTTTATTGTAAATATCTGATCACTGTGAGACTCTTTTAACTTTTACTTTCTAAAACTTATTTCAATATGAATTTTATATAAATTTTGTTTCGCATATCCAAACTAGTTGCTTCCCCCAATAGGGTATTTCTGAACCCTCGGAAAAAGACCTAATTTTGAATAGACACTGTGAGTGAACAAAAAAGTATTATTTACCATTTTTGGTCCAGAGGTACTTCATAGTGTCTAAATTAATGTCCAAAATAAAAAAACCCGTTACCATATCAGCTACATCTTTTTTTGCCCCATATTGGTGCACATGTAAAAAAATTCCAAATTTGATAAAATCTCATAGAAAGCTTCATTTCTGAGCAAAGCTGATGCCATTTTTGGGTTCCTTGGGTTGAATTTTCATCATTACATCATGTTCCAAACTGAAAATATTCAAGAAATGTAATTATTAAAATGTCGCCCGGGCGACATCTTGCGCGATTTAAGCGACACGGAAACTGCTCTCAATCCGAAAACTGCTCTCAATCGGAAACTGCTTGGAGTTGCATGCTCAAATTTTCAGGATTTCTTAGTTTTTATGATACCCATCTGTGGTGCAAGTTACAACAAAATCTGAGGATATGGGTTTCAAAATCCAAAATTTCTGGATGATTTGACATGGAATTACCCTTTGATCTATGAATAGATTAAAGTTTTTTACCAGTTCAGGTACCTTTTTACCTTGGGGAGATTGAAGGTAAACAAATTCTGCAGGAAAGCTTTGTTGTTGCATTACCGTAAGCAAATAAATTTTGGCATCATCGCTAGAGTCCTGATCTAAGTGCTTTAGCTTATTACGGATCCTAAAGATATTGGTGGTAACCTTAATCAATTTATTAAAATCAGAATATTTATTAAACGGTATCACCGGTTGAGGTTCAACTTTGGTTACAGTGCACATATGTGTGGAAACAGAATTGCCTTTATTATTAAAAGACTGTTTGCATAGAGGGCTTATATGACCTCTTGATTTGCAGAATCTGCATGCATGTGGTAACTTATTTTTTGGGGCCAGGGCAGCTGTTTTATGATTTGCGCCTGCACAAAGAAGGCACATATCAAGTTCTTTGCATCTAGAACGCCTAGATTCATAGGAGTACCTAACACAATGACCCATGAAGTATCCGTTGACGGTACAAAGTCTACAGTGGGTAACAGACTTACTTGTCCCCGTAGTAAAATTTTCCAATGTAGAAGCACTGGGTTTATAAAAATTGCTCTTATTAACATATTCCTGTCGGGACTTAACTTTATCTTGACGGTGAGGAGTAGTATTATTCTCCTTATTTTTCGGTTGTCTAGTTCTCTGTAACGTTTTTATAACCTCGTTATAACTATCAAAACTCTAATTGATTTTTAGATAGTTATTGTCAAACTTCCTAATTACTTCCTTCTGAAATATTGGAGGCAATTTGGAAAAAATAATATGGCTGATTAACTCAAAGCCGGGGGAGTTTTCATTAAAAAAATCCAAGTCAAATGAGGATTTTAGTTCCGATAAATCGGCATTGACACCAGATAAAAATTTCCTTACATTTGTAAGGTCTGGATCATATTTGGGATAATAGTCCAATATCTGCCTAAATATTTTTCAACAACTCAATGGCTACGTCATAGTTGTCGTCCTCAAGAGAGAGGTTATAAATCAATTGTGAGGTGTAGCCAGTTAAAAAAAACCTTCAAGAGAGATAGCTTCACCCTTTTGGATTTAACCGAGGTGACACAATTCTCAAATTGAGCCAACAAATTCTTGAACTCAAATTTCCCTAACTCTTCTCCCGAAAATTTCGAACACTGTATTTTCGGTACGTGTGTATACAGATGTTGTTCTGTAGCACCATTTTGAACAGGAGATATAGGGGTTGGGGGAGAAGGGGCCGATATCATATTTTCTCTATCAGAAAGTTTTTTTAGACACATAAGAAATAAATTTGAACTCTTCAACTTCCGATTCAAGCAAACCACTGTTTTCTAAGACAATATCTGCTTTATAGCAAATTTCGTTTATCTTAGAGTTTGCTGAATTCAAGTCCGACATCCATTTGCTTATCACCTCTTGCTGTCTTACGAAATAAGAGCTGTTAAGGGAATCCTCACGTAGCATAATATTTAATACGGAGGTAATTTTCCGTTTAAGAGGTTCTCGCAAGAACAACAAGGATTTAACCCCTTTTAAATCTTTAAAGTCGGTCATAATGCCACAGTAAGGAAAGGGGAAACACTTATACTAGTGGACTTTTTTTACGTTTACACAGGGCGACCGGATAACACTGTTCATAACTTTAAAAAAGTACACAAACAGGCTTAAAACAAGGAGCGAAAGCCATTGAATAACCACATCACAAGCACCAAAGGGAAAACAAAGAAAATACGAAAAAAGACAAAGCTAGTTTTTAAGCAAACGACAAATCATCTCTTTCAAGTCAAGTCACGTTAAGCCTTATAATTTTCTACTTTATCGCAGTATTTAAACTTGCAAAATGCGAACGAGTTTACGCTCGCAAGATACAAAGAAAAGTTATCTTCATAATGGCAAAAAGTAAAGGCATTACTTCTTTTGCAAAATGTTGGGAATTTTCCCGTTAAAATGAAGGACGAAGACTGTAGTCTGCTGGAAGAAAGGTTGGTGGCATAAAAACGTGACTAGACAAGAACAGAGATAACAAACAACTTGGGCAGATAAAGAAGGGGTGTTTATATAGATGAAAAAAGAGAAGAAAGAAATAGAATGTTGCTTGCAAAAGAAGTGCCTTTGCGGACTCACTGTAAATGCCAGTTGTCTTGTAGCAGGATGCTTTGAAGAGTAGTTGAGAACATCAAGAGGGCTTCGCGCGTATTATATATGCTAAAAGAGCATGAGCCCGCTCTCACCTGACACGGCAGAGAAGAACTTGTTGACGGTTGCGAGGCTCGAGCAAAAAGAGACTGTTATTTTCAAAAAAAGGCGCTCTCCTGTGTTTTCTGTGGAGATTGAAGCAGTGGTCTGTGATTGACTGATTTTCATCCAATCACAGGGCACTTAGAATTCACTGCGCTTAATAATAATTCCTATACCTTGTTTTGTCGCTGTCTAGGCGTTGTCATGTAAGACCCAGTTGGCAGTGGTGAGGTTGTCTCTCCACCGCACCGTGCTTTTTTGCCTTCGTCTAGGTCTTTTTCATTGTCTCGTGGTCCATTCTGTCGCTCTAGATATCCACGTGTTGTTTGTATATCTCGAAAGATGATCTGTCCATCTATGTTTTGGGATTTCTCTGGTATTGATAATCTTGTTTACTCTAGTTCTGATCCAAGTGTTTCTTTTTCTTTCACGTAGACTTATCCCGAGAAGAATGCATTTTATTTTACATATTGCCACTCTTACTTTTCTATTGCTGCACTATAAAGTGGACAGGTTTTGTTACCATATGCCATATTGGGAAGTTATTTATTAAAACATTTAATAAATTAACTAAAGTTGTTTTATCGATTTCCTTAATAAATTCACCAATTTTAATTTGCGTAACTCATCACGTGACTGATGAAGACTCATAGGAGTCGAAAACGTTTGCAGTTTTGGCGAGTTCATGTTCACACTTGAACAGAACATTAGATCGTTGGTAAGCCAACTTAAAAGATGGATAAAAAAAAGAAACAAACAGGAATTATCACCGTTGTTTGATCAAACATGCATCAACGAATAATAGCTGCCTAAGTATACACAAACACACACATATATATATATATATATATATATATATATACTGCATGTGTATATTTACTACATGACTACCAGATATTACTGACCCAACAATGAAGTGCATTGGTTGTTTTGACCCTTATCTAAGTTAACACTCTATTGTTAACTAAGACAAGCGTAGGGACCACAGTAGAAAATGTACTGTTTGCAGAGGTTTGTGTTTTCCATAGCGACTGATGTGACGGGCTGTGACCAAACTATCACAGTCTCCTTAAATCAGATCTCTTTCTGATTTAGGCTACACAATAAATCTGGTACTTTTGAACTTTCTTAACTGGAGCAATTTCGTTCTGAACTCAACGTAAAATGATACCCCATTTTCATGCCATTCTTGCGTTTTAGTACAGTTAACACATTTTTTAACCACTAAATCTAAGTCTGGCTTAGGTTAGGTGTCACCACAAACATTCACCAAGATTAGAGTCTATAATCTTTGATTGAATGCCATGCTGGATTTTATTTATTTATATATTGCATTGCCGCGTAGACTTTGTATAGTGTGTGTGTTGGGCCCCCAGTAATCGGATCCACAAAGTTTTTAGAATGTTTCACACGTTCGTGAATACATCTATTTGGCAACTGTTGAATGTAACTGAACCTTGCTTACTGGTCTGAAATGATTGTCGGTCCTGAAAATATATATTTCTTAATATATTCAAGGAATTGAAGAGTTTGATGATCTGTTTTGAACTGCACACAGAAATATTGTTTACGTTTCCCGACATATTCCTCCAAAAATCCGTTGTTGTTTCGTCATTCTCTCCCTATTGTATTTGCGCCTTACAAAAATACTTTCATTGATCTGCACAATCATACATAGCTTTCCAAGAACAACGGTATTTTGATTAATACGTCAGCGCAAACTTCGTATATAAATAATATTACCTGTCTGTAAGTATAATGACAACCTTCCAGCCATCTTCCCGTTTCAGGTATTTTTATGGTGTATACATAAATAGGAATAAAAATAATATCGGCTATGAAAGAATTTAACATATCTGGTACGAATGAGTGTTCTGACAGAGTTAATAGTAAAGTACAAACATTGACTTAACATCGGTAAGACGAGACAATTCCAAATCTAAATTAACCGGAACGAAATTGATCTAGTCAAGAAAGTTCAATAGCACCAGAAAGTTTACTTTGCCGAATGTGAAAACACTGAAGACAGAAAAGAAAACGAAAAAAAAAATATGTCTCTCTGTTGAGGGCTCGCATATCTCTTCCAGTGATACATTTTTTTGTAAATAAGGAGGGCTCAATAGCGGATTAAAATAAATCCGTTACCAGCTTCGTTCCGATGCTTGTATACAACTTCAAGACATATCTAATTGCTCAAATGAAGCGACGCAGATACACGCCCGTCTACCTAAACGCACTTATCGGGCTGATGTTCAACCGTTCAGCAATAGGCAGTGTGTGCTGTATCAATTTTAATTCTTTGCTTTCTTGCAACCATACATAGTATATAACAAGCGGTTTCAGAAGTGTCTTTGAAATTGTATACAGGCTTCGAGACCATGCTGGTTAAAAGTTGATGAAAGAGCCCCATGGCCTTTTCAGCCAGGAGCCCCAGGAAAGCTAAATCCGGCTTTGTCGGATTTAGCTTACCTTTTGTAATAAACAAACAAACAAATTAAATGTTGCATAAAACATACTTTATTTCGACAAAACTTATTTAACAGAATTGTTTTTTTGAATAAACATGCAAATAAATAAATAAAAAATAGTATGAAATAATTTTACAAAGGGTTTCTTTCGTATGTATCTACGTTTTATATACAATCGTTGGTTTCGTTTCGTGATAAAAGGAAAAAAAACTATTATTTTGTTATCATTGTAGCAACTAACTTATTAAAACAACTCGTTAAAAATTATTATTCTAAAAACGATATGATGTTTGGTCCTTACTGGGTTAACAACCGAAGCTAAGAATCGGCTAAAATCTGTAAATACGATTCTTAGTTTATGCTATGCAGACTTTTTATTGTGTAAAAAATTTGTATCTAATGTTTTAGTGAATACAAACCAGTAGTTTGTTTGTTTTTTATTGAAGGTTTGTACAAAGACTAAAAAAAAACTTGCGAATAGAACGAATCCAACGGCCATTAAAAACTATAGATTGCCAAGGACGATAACGCGATCTGACTAAATTACAAACATTTTGATTTAGTTTAAACTGACGAGTAGAAAGTCATTTTTGACATGAATTAAATTTCAAATGGAATTACTCAAGTATTAACTTTTTGTGTGCTCTCAAACCAAAGGAAAACACACGCGGCCCTAATGTATAAAAAAGCGAATAGTGTATGTCCATAAATAGTTATTTTTCTAAGTATGCCTAACTGTTTATCTTTATTTATCCAAGATTTCTAACAGTCATATTCTTTTTTCTATCCTTTTAGAATATTAGAAATAAATTAAAATAGATAATATTAAAAACAAACAAACTGAACAATTGAAAATATATACACGACATGATATCAAACGATATCATGGATCACGTGATCAGATTAATTGATTGAATTTTGAAGATGGTCAATCGACATATGAAATCACAACAGTTGTGCGAAGTCTTCCAAATTAATACCTTCTTCGTTCAAAAAAGTTGTAGAAGAGAAATCTTCATCCGAGCAGAAAGCCGAGACTAAATCTTCCAAACATTTCAGGGATTCGAAATCGTCATCGCTGAAAATTTCAGATTTAGATTTTGGGAACATTTCGGCCGATTGGTTGATATGTTCGTCGTTATTTAGAGTTGTACTGCCTGCATCAATAATGCTACCTTCGAACTGGACTTGTTCGGAAATCGTCGCATTTTGATAGTTTTCGGTACCAAGAGGAATGTTTGCGTTGCATATTTGTGTATGTAGACGCGAATCATCGACTAATAATTGATCGCTTTCAATTATTTTGTTTCTTGGTTGCGATAATGGCAAAGTTTGTAAACTTTCCGACTTACTATCATCATTGGCACTGCATTCATGGCCGTAACATTCGGGATCAAAATGGGTCCCGTTTTGCTCAGGTATGCGAAGAACTATTCCAGAGAGGCCCTCCGATTCGTAGCCGGTGGACGAATGTTCTATCATCTCTGAGTCGTTATTTCGGCGAGTCGTCATGATAACGGGGTCGTATTTCGACTGCCTTTCGTATAAGTGTTCACTACTTGATGTCCGTGGCTCTTTGTAGAGTTCGGTTTCCGGTAGCTGAACACATATGCTGTTCTTGTAAAGAATCTCGCGCGTATCGGATAGTATTTCCGAAACGTTGGAGCTGATGCTTTCCTCTCTACCCACCATGTGAGGAGAGTTTTCTTGAGCTACCGCGTATTTCATTTGTGTGCTGGTTACCGCAAAGAACGGAGATTTATAAAGAAATTCCTGAGGAATTCTTCCTTGTCTTGGCACCATTTGTGTGTAATAAACCCCATGCTGTTGATAGGGGTAAGCAGACAACATGTTGGCGTGTTTAACACGTGGTTTCGACTTGATCTCGAACTCGGGATAATCTAACTGGTGCTGTTTCTTGATCCGTTCTGACTCTTTGAAATACGGTTTTTTCTGCTCCGCAGACATTTCGCTCCATATT
>OY744522.1:104070199-104085199 GCA_963556195.1 Sepiola atlantica | reverse complement strand
AGGTTGGCAGACGACAATATAAGACGATGAATATGGAAATAAATAAATGCATATATTTTTATAAAAAAATGAAGGAAATGAACAAACCCATACCTGAAATAAATAAACTTTTTAAAAAAATTATTTTTGAACCATTTTTTTCAATTAGGCAAGTCTTTTTTTTTTTCAAATTAGGCAAGTCTTTTTGTTTTTTATAGATTTTTAGGGGGGGGGTTCTGTATCTTTTCCCGGAGAGGTAGCGCTTTTTTTGTGGGGGAGGGGGGCTTAGCGAAAGACAGGCAGAAGAGGAGCCTGGGACCACAGGTAGATCATCTTCAGTATGGTCGCTATCTCCAGATTTGACTGCGAAAAAAATGTCCCCGATCGCAAAGACACTCCAAGCCCTGCATTCCTGGGTGGGGCATCTCCATGCATATTTGTCCGATATTGTTTGTCTTGCCGTCAACCGGCAAAGTCGTGCGCATCGCCTACACCGCATTCTGGTGGGCAGTAGAGATTTCTGATGGCAGAAATTCATAACCTGCTCCGGAGATTCTAGGCTCTGACACAATTGCTGAAAATTCATTTTTTTAAATTTGGCTTAGCGTCTCCTTCCAATTTTTATTGGCTGCTTGCTATAAACTGCCTTACAGCATCCTGATTGGTCAGTTTTTTTCCCCCAGTTTTGTTTACAGCCTCGTTTTCGACTCGGCAGGTTTCGGACGCTTCCGTGACCTGTCGGATCGATGCGGCCGAGCAGTCACGGAAATTAGGCGCAAACCCTGGAGTAGTACCGTTAAATCTATATGCGAAACTGATCCCCTCTGTGTTGCATGAGGGACTGAATAAGAGTTTCACCGTCTGGAGTTACGCCCCTTTACCGGGGCACTCATGTTTTTGCCTGATGTAAATAAAGGACGCCATTTTTTATAGAACCTGATCTCTGTCGTTATGTTTCTATTCAATCCATTGACATCCTCTAAAATGACACATGGTGGCAGCGGTGGGATAAAAATATGTCTAAGTAAGATGTACACAAGGATAAGAAACAGATAAGTAACTTTATTATTCTTGTTTCAGATTGTAAATTCGTACGTACGTCACGTGGAGAAAAAAAAAAAAAAAAAAAAAAAAAAAAAATGTCAGAAGACACAAACAGACCAGTGGCTAGTATAAGACCACCAGCGCCCTTATGTATGGAAGATAATTTATCGGCGAACTGGAAGTTGTTTAAACTGAAATGGCATAACTACGCCATTATTACGTGTTTGACGAAACATTCATTACAATATCAGACGGCACTTTTGCTTCACACGTTGGGAGATGACGCATTGAAAGTTTACTACGGATTTCAATTTCTAACACCTGAAGATGAAAGAACACCCACCAAAATTATTCAGGCATTTGATAAATACGCTATAGGGGAAACGAATGAAACCTACGAGCGTTACGTATTTCATTCTAGAAAGCAAGGAGGATCAGAGACTGTGGAATCCTTTATTACGGCACTTCGGACGTTAGTAAAATGTGCAATTTTTGTGACAATTGCGTTTCATCAGTACTCAGAGATCAGGTAGTGCTGGGAATACACAACCCCCAGACACAAGCTGAATTATTGAAAATAAGACAGTTAGACTTACAAAAATGTATTGACATTTGTAAGCTGTCTGAAAATGCCACGGTCCAGTCCAGAATCCTAAGGCCTGAAGGAGTGAATAAGGTTGATTTTAAACCCAGGAGAAAGACATCGGCACAAACTGACAGAGATTGCCGGGCGTGTGCACTGAGGCACGGACCAAGAAAAGAGTTATGTCCTGCATTTGGCAAGACCTGTTATCAATGTAATGGAAAAACCACTTTGCCGATAAATGCAAAGTACCAAGGAAAAAGAAGGTGCAGGCTGTCAAAACCCAATATGAGGACCAGGAAAACGACAGTAGTAGTTGTTCAGACTATGGACAGGTAGACGACATAACGATTAAGGAAAAAGTGAATGCTGTGAGTCAAGAGGTGATAAAGGCAGAAATGAGGGTCAAGGGAAAACCAATTGCTTTTCAGCTCGATAGTGGAGCGTCCGTGAATATATTGAATGTGAAACACGTGATTGGAAAAATACTGGAACATTCAAATAAGACCCTTGTCATGTGGAATGGAGCAGAAGTGAAGCCGTTGGGAGAATGTCGAGTTAAAATGATAAACCCCAAAACTGGACAAAAATATGCGGTTAAGTTTGTCATTGTGAAAGAGGATTTCCATCCCTTACTGGGAGCAAATGCAATCCAGAAAATGGAACTCGTCACAATCAATAACAACAAATTCAAAATGGTCGCCAAAGTTTCCCAGATGAATGAATCCAGCAGCCAGTACTCGGACAGAATTATCAATGACTTCAGAGATGTGTTCAGGGAAGAATTGGGTCAATTACCAGGAGAGGTACATTTGCAAGTGGATCCAGGAGTAACACCAAATGTTGCAGCAACACGGAGAATACCAGTGGCACTTAAAGACAGGCTAAAAGTCGAGTTGGAAAAACTGGTTAAGAAGAATGTTATTGAACCAGTGAGCGACCCAACACCATGGGTAAGTGCGTTAGCACTGGTAACTAAGAAAAATGGAAACCTGCGGATATGTATAGACCCAAGACCACTGAATAAAGCTCTAAAAAGGGAACATTTTCAGTTACCTACACTGGACGATTTACTACCAGAACTGGCTGACAGCAAGGTATTTTCTACCCTGGATCTACGAGATGGATTCTGGCATGTAAAATTAGACGAAGCCAGCAGTCGCTTAACAACATTTGCTACACCATATGGTAGGTTCCGGTGGAAGGTTTTACCGTTCGGTATTTCTCCAGCTCCAGAGATATTTCAAAAGACCCTTTTTAACAATGTGTCCGATTTGGAGGGGGTGGTTAACAAAGCGGATGATCTCCTGGTGATTGGGAAGGGTAAAACGATGGAAGAAGCAACAATTGATCATGACCGAAAACTCAGGAAACTGTTGCAGAGATGTCGTGATCGCGGGATGCGATTGAATGCTGAAAAATTGAACCTACGACAAACGTCTATATCTTTCCTGGGACACATAATAACCAGTGATGGTTTACTTCCTGATCCTGGGAAAGTAAGAGCCATAAAAGAGATGCCGTGTCCAACAGATGTGAAAGGAGTGCAACGATTGGTTGGATTCGTGAATTACCTGGCAAAATTTCTACCACACATACTTGATGTGATGGCCCCAATTCGAAATTTGGTGAAGGCAGATGTGCCATGGACATGGTCCCAAATTCATGAAGAGGCTTTTGGGAAAATTAAAGAGGTAGTGAGTGAGGCACCAGTGTTGAGGTACTATGACCCCAACAAATCTTTGGTCATCCAATGCGATGCAAATGAGAAGGGCATGGGGGCTGCACTACTACAAGAAGGTCAACCCCTAGCCTATATCAGCCGTGCACTGACCGACACAGAAACTCGGTATGCACAGATTGAAAAGGAACTACTAGCAGTAGTCTACGCATGTGAACGGTTTCATCAATATACGTTTGGTCGACAGATAACAGTACTAACCGATCATAAGCCACTGGAAGCGATTATGAAAAAAGAATTGGTGAAATGCCCAAAACGACTTCAAAACATGCTGATGCGACTACAGGTTTACGATGCTACAGTTCTGTACTATCCAGGTAAGAAAATGTTCCTTGCAGACACGCTATCAAGAGCATACATCTATGGATTGGGCAGTGAAGATATGGACGATGAAGATGATGTCAAGGAAGCAGAATATATTCCTATAACAGAGAGAAGGCTGCTTGAACTGCGCTCAGCCACGAAGGAAGACAGAAGCTTGCAGCAGTTGCAGCAAGTAATTCTGGAAGGATGGCCAGAAGAAAAAATACATCTTGACCCAGAGGTGAGACCATATTTTAATATGCGGAATGAAATGACGGTGCAAGATGGCTTAATTTTCAGAGGAAACCGGGTAGTGGTTCCACTGACACAGCGAGCGGTGTTGAAAGAAAAACTGCATTCCACACACCTGGGAGTAGAAGGATGTTGCAGAAGAGCAAGAGAATGTTTGTATTGGCCAAATATGAACAGTGACATCAAAGACTATGTTTCAAAGTGCCCCATATGTAAAAAATATGAAGTGGCCAACCCGGCAGAACCATTAATGGTCCATGAAGTTCCTGACAGACCCTGGGCGAAAGTGGGAGTAGATCTCTTTAAGTTTGCAGATAGAGACTACCTGTGCACAGTTGATTACATGAGCAACTTCTGGGAAATCGATCATCTTCTCAATACACAAGCAAAGACAGTGATAACCAAACTTAAACACCATTTTGCACGTCATGGAATACCAGATCAGGTCGTAACTGATAATGGGCCTCAGTTTAGTAGCCAGGAATTTTCTGCCTTCGCAAAAAAGTGGTGTTTTACACATACACCTGTCAGTCCATACAATAGCAAGGCAAATGGCAAAGTGGAATCTGCGATAAAGATGGCAAAGAACCTTTTCCGGAAAGCGATGGACGATAAGGCTGATCCATACCTAGCAATGTTGGATCACAGGAATACGCCAGCCAAAGGTCTCTTATCACCAGCTCAGAAGCTGATGCCAAGGAGAACAAAAACACTTCTCCCAACCAGGGAGGATTTACTCAAGCCAGCATTGCCCAAAAATCTGAGAAAATCAGTGAAGCAAGACTGCAGGAGGCAAGAACGTTCTTTCAACCACAAAGTAAAACCACTTAAACCATTGTATCCTGGAGATGTAGTACGGATGAAACCACACATAAATGGTCAAAAAGAGTGGAGGAAAGCTGTTGTATGGGGGAGACTGGATGAGCGATCATACCATGTAAAAGTGGGTGGGGACTTATATCGACGGAATCGAGTAGATTTGAAGAAAACTGCAGAGACACCCCCACTCACATGAGTAATACAACAGCCATATGAAGTGCAGAGCGAGTTACACAAGAATACAGGGCAGAGTACAGAAGAGATATGTAACTCAGAACCACCTCAATATGAAGGTGAAATAAGAGAAAATCTCAACCCGACCCCATTCCCAACAAAACCAAGTCCGGAAAGGTTGCGGACAACACGGTCGGGAAGGATAATAAGAGATCCTATGAGATTCAAGGATTTCACAACATAAGTGAAAGGGAAGAATAATCCCTGTTAGGTAGGAGGGTAGTCAGCCCAATGAATGCCTAGATCACTGTGTTTTGTAGACTCTGTTTTTAATTCTTATCAGACTTTTTGTTTTGTTTTTTTGTTTGTCTTTATCTTCTGTTTTTTATTTATTGAGAAAAGGGAAGATGTTGCATGAGGGACTGAATAAGAGTTTCACCGTCTGGAGTTACGCCCCTTTACCGGGGCACTCATGTTTTTGCCTGATGTAAATAAAGGACGCCATTTTTTATAGAACCTGATCTCTGTCGTTATGTTTCTATTCAATCCATTGACATCCTCTAAAATGACACACTGTACATTCTAAATTATATATTATTTATTGTTTCAGTCAAGTTTTTCAAGCAAATTTACACGTAAAAATCTCAGTGATGGGTGGAGTGATTTAATGGAAGGTGTTAAACTACAATAATACCAAATATTATTTCGTCCTTTTAATCTATGTTAAATGAATTCGGTGTAGTGACATTTATTTATCTCTCTAAATGTTAATAGTTCGATTATCTACAGATGAAGAAACAAAAAGAAACATAAATAAAAGAAATAAAGGGTTCTTATTAAAGTAAAAATATATTAGCGAATATTTATCAAATATATTTAATAAATATTTTAATAAATAAAAAAGGGAATAAATGTTTTGTCTTCAAAGATCATTTGATGTGAAAAGTAGTTGTTCCGTCGGCTACGAAAAGCGGACGCTAAAAATGACGGAACGTTTGATTCTAATGTTATGTTTACAAACTTCTAATTTTTAATATTTATTTACTCCTCTCCAGGAGTTAGGCACAAGGCCAGTTAGGCCCAATGAGTTTTTTAACAGATTCAATAACTTCTGACATTAGTAGGGATACAAAATCTGCGCTTAGTTTGGCTCTTAGATGAAACGTTTAACTCAGATGCCGCGAGACACACAAACACGACTTTGCTAACAGTTTTTCATGGTAAACAACTGATGATCCCTTAAAATAGTGTTAGAAACTAACTAATATAATAACTGTAAAAAATAAATTGACTTACATGAGTGATTTTCCACTGGAAGACTTGAGACTATAAGTTTTTTTTTTTTTATATAATTTTTTAATTTTTTTTATATAGTTTTAATGGTTGAGAAACTTCCGAGACTATATATATATATATATATATATATATATATATATATATATATATATATAGCAAAGTACCTATGTACCTATATATATATATATACATAGTTTTTGTCATTATATACGTAAAAATAAATTAATAAATATATATCGCATTACGTTAAGTATTTTAAAATGTTGCCACTGGTTTCGTATGTGATATTATTAATTTTAGGTTATGTTTTTATGTAGGTAGCTTCCAAAATTTTAAATGCGATTTTGTACTGTGATGCCATTTAAATTGTCAACGACTTTCCTGGTACAATGCGAAAAACGTTCTATGCGCGTTTCTCCGCCGTCTTTTTACAAATTCCTTTCTTTCTCCAGCTTTTTTGTTCATTTGCTTTTGACAACTAGGGATGATAAAGCAGATAAGATAACCTGGGGTGAGGTGGGCCACGATTGATTATCGCTATTTTATTTCCAGCTTAGTTTTTCCCAAAGAATTGGGCCACCCTGCATTTTGACATATTTATCGAATCTAGTAAGCGAGTGATATACAACTTGAAAGCTGCATAATAATTCCCATTCCTAACCAAAACTCTGCCAATGCGTAGTTTTGATTGTTGTTTTGGAATATTCCACATGTGACTGTGTCTAAAGGTTGTATGAGTTCATTTTATGTTTGTTTCACATGTGTGACCTTATGATATGAGTTGGTTGATATGTGACAAGTATGTGTGCTCCGTGTGTTACCAAGTGATACTGATCTTTAACAAGACTTTTATTGTAAATAAATGTATGCAAGAGTAATGTAACTTCATCTAATATACATATGTTGATGAAAAAATACTTAATGCTTTTTTTACGTTGATTTTTTTTAACTCTTCATATAAGTAGTCATCACGATTATCATTAGTGTTATCTGGTTTCTAAAATTTCAAAGTTTATCCTTTCAACGATGTTTCAAACTGTAGTAACACTTATCTCATTATATAAATATTAATATATTAATATATCATCATCATCACGATTATCATAAGTGTTTTTTATATCACTCCTGTGGGAAGCTGCCGTCTATGGTTTCTCTCCACCTTCTTTTGTCGCTGTCTAGGCGTTGTCATGTAAGACCCAGTTGGCAGTGGCGAGGTCGTATCTCCACCGCTCCCTGTTTTTTTTTTCCTTTCTCTAGGTCTTTACCTCGGGTTCCATTATGTCGCTCTAGATATCCACGTGCTGTTTGTATATCTCGAAAGATGATCTGTCCATCAATGTTTTGGGATTTCTCTGGTATTGATAATTTTGTTTACTCTAGTTCTGATCCAAGTGTTTCTTTTTCTTTCACCTAGACTTATCCCGAGAAGAATGCATTTTATTTTGCATATTGCCACTCTTAGCTTTTCTATTGCTGCATTATTAAGTGCCCAGGTTTCGTTACCATATGCCATATTGGGAAGTTGTTTATTAAAATTTTTTAAAGTTAAACTAAAATTGTTTTATCGATTTTCTTAATAAATTCACCAATTTTAATTTGCGTAACTCCTCACGTCACTGATGAAGACTCATAGGAGTCGAAAACGTTTGCAGTTTTGGCGAGTTCATGTTCACACTTGAACAGAACATTACATCGTTGGTCAGCCAACTTAAAAGATGGATAAAAAAAAGAAACAAACAGGAATTATCACCGTTGTTTGATCAAACATGCATCAACGAATAAATGCTACCTAAGTATACACACACACATTATATATATATATATATATATATATATATATATATATACTGCATGTGTATATTTACTACATGACTACCAGATATTACTGACCAAACAATGAAGTGCATTGGTTGTTTTGACCCTTATCTAAGTTAACACTCTACAGTTAACAAAGACAAGCGTAGGGACCACAGTAGAAAATGTACTGTTTGCAGAGGTTTGTGTTTTCCATAGCGACTGACGTGACGGACTGTGACCAAACTATCACAGTCTCCTTAAATCAGATCTCTTTCTGATTTAGGCTACACAATAAATCTGGCAATTTTGAACTTTCTTAACTGGAGCAATTTCGTTCTGAACTCAACGTAAAATGATACCCCATTTTCATGCCATTCTTGCGTTTTAGTACAGTTAACACATTTTTTAACTACTTACCCTAAGTCGGGTTGGTTTCAAGTAAGTGTTAGGTTAGGAGTCACCATAAAAATCAGAAAGATTAGAGTCTAAAATCTTTGACTGAATGCCATGCTGGATTTTATTAATTTATATATTGCATTGCCACGTAGACTTTGTATAGTGTTTGTGTTAGGCCCCCAGTAATCGGATCCACAAAGTTTTTAGAATGTTTCACACGTTCGTGAATCTATCTATGTGGGAACTGTTTAATATAACTGAACGGTAATTACTGGTCTGAAATGATTGTCGGTCCTGAAAGTATATATTTCTTAATATATTCCAGGAATTAAAGATTTTGATGATCTGTTTTGAACTGCACACCGAAATATTGTTTACGTTTCCCGACATATTCCTCCAGAAATCCGTTGTTGTTTCGTCATTCTCTCCCTATTGTATTTGCGCCTTACAAAAATACTTTCATTGATCTGCACAGTCATACATAGCTTTCCAATAACAACGGTATTTTGATTAATACGTCAGCGCAAACTTCGTATATAAATAATATTACCTGTCTGTAAGTCAGATGACAACCTTCCAGCCATCTTCCCGTTTCAGGTATTTTTATGGTGTATACATAAATAGGAATAAAAATAATATCGGCTATGAAAGAATTTAACATATCTGGTACAAATGAGTGTTCTGACAGAGTTAATAGTAAAGTACAAACATTGACTTAACATCGATAAGACGAGACAATTCCAAATCTAAATTAACCGGAACGAAATTGATCCAGTCAAGAAAGTTCAATAGCACCAGAAAGTTTACTTTGCCGAATGTGAAAACACTGAAGACAGAAAAGAAAACGAAAAAAAAAAGTGTAAAGTCGAACAGAATGAAGGAAGAAAGCGACCACGTGTTTGCGCGTGTTGTCTTACCTGCTGGGATGATCGCCGGGAGGGCGGAAATTAGATTAATGGCGGCTGTGGTTTTTTGTACGATTATTGAGCGATGACGTCAGGCCTCACGTGATTGTTTTTCTGACCACCGATTGGCTGATGATGAACACTTGGACAATAAAAGGAGTATGTTCAGAAGATCAAAGCAGTGTCTATCAACTGCATCAGTGTGATTAGACGTCCGACGTGCGTGTGTTAATCAACTGCCGTAGTTGCGTAGTTGCGAAACGAATACAAGCTATTTCGGCGAAATGGGGGAAAAAATTGACCTCAAATTAATACCAGAGTTTGATGGATCGAACCCGGTAATTGACTGGGTGGAAAAGGTGGAATTACATTGCCTTTTGCTTGGCGTAAAAAACCTCGAACATGTTGTTCCTCTGCGCTTGTCCGGCGGCGCCTTTGCGGTGTATCAACAGCTCAGCCATGAGGGCAAACAGGACTACGAGAAAATCAAGGTGGTACTGTTCAAGGCGTTTGCGATTGACCCCACCACTGCTTGGGAGCAACTTGAGGCAAGGACCTTACGTTCGGGCGAAACGGTCGACGTGTACTTGGCAGAGCTGACGAAGTTGACAGTGTTGTTTGGTGGACTGCCTGAGCGGGCCTTAGCATGCAAATTCCTAGCGGGACTCCCGACAGGAGCGAAGCAACTACTACGAGCTAGCTCAAGTGCAGATTCGCTGCCCCTTAATGACCTAGTAGATCGGGCCAGGACTGTAATGAAGAATTACTCCGAAATGAGGGAACCAGTAAGTGCTGCTGCTCAGTCCACACCGAATGATAAGAAACCGTATCAAGGACCCGGTCCACGTGGTGGAATCGTATGCTACAGATGCAATGGACAGGGCCACATCGCAAGGAAGTGCCGGCAACAAGCAATGGCTGTTCGCTGCTACCGGTGTAAGGAAGCTGGCCATATAGCTCAAGACTGTCCGGGAAACGGAACCGGGGACAAGGTGTCAGCGTCGACCTCTTCCCCACGCAGAAATTAAATGAGACGCTGCCGATCATCCCGATATATATCAACGAAACACTGTGCTCAGCACTCCTCGATTCCGGGTGCTCCCGCACAATCGTATGTGCAGATCTCTGCCACATTTGGAGAAAGAAGAACGTCAGCGTGACTACCATCAGTGGAGAGACGCGCACATGTTGCGGCGTGGGCAATGTAACTATACGGACGAAAAATGGAAGCTCCCTCGCGATCGGGGCGCTATTGGAGATGAACGGGTCCGTGATTGAGGACGCCTGCTGGTTGCGACCAATGGATGATGCTGCTCACATCAACCTGGCGGAGTTGGATGCGGTAACAAAAGGAATAAACTTGGCACTCCAGTGGAAAGTCAAAGAATTATGCATACACACAGATTCGCTGTGCGTATACCACTGGATACTTGACACACTAACAGGCAAAGCGAGAGTGCGCACCAAGGCGGCTACTGAAATGCTAATCAGACGAAGGTTGGAGACAATAAGGAAGTTGGTGGAAGAGTACGACCTATCGGTGAATGCAGTGCTTGTCACTTCAACCTGCAATCTTGCCGATAGACTTACCCGTGTGCCCCAGAGATGGTTCGACGCAATGAAGAAAGAAGCCGAACCAGGGTCTTTATGTGCTGCCTCTGTTGAGGAGACGGATAAAATCAAGAAGGTACACCATGACAGTGGACACCCCGGAGTGAGACGGACGTATTATTTCGTACGCTTAACCAACCCGTCAGTGTCTAAAAGCAAAGTAGAAGCAGTGGTCAAGGAATGCTAAATATGCCAGTCAATCGACCCATAATGGACATAACCCATTATGGTGGTCAGCACTTCCTCACACTGATCGATTGCGGACCAACGAGGTTTGCGATCTGGCGATTATTAACAAGACAGGACTCGGCTAGTGTCATCCGTCAATTAGAGTCCATATTTTACGAGCGGGGACCACCTGAAGAGATTCTCACTGACAACGACATAGCCTTTTGCGGCGGAGAATTCAGGCGTTTTGTAGACGAGTGGGGGATCCGGCTTAGACACAGGTGTGCATATGTACCGAGTGGCAACGGTATAGCGGAGCGGTGCCACCGAAGTGTGAAGAGGATAGCAGCAAGGAAGCAATGTACGATTGCAGAGGCAGTATATAGGTACAATACGACACCAAAGGATGACGCGACTGCTGAAAGTGCACCTGCTAATGCGATACATTGCTATCGAGTGCGTGTTAAGGGCATTGACGCCTGCCTGCCTAATCAGAAGAGGACGCAAGGACGGTACAAGTTGGGGGACACCGTTTGGGTAAGGCCTCCTAGTAACCGATGTACGACCAGTTTCAGAAGAGGACGGATCACTGGCATAATTAGTGAGCAGGCTGTGCTGGTTGATGGTACTCCACGGCATGTGAAGGATGTCCGGCCCGCCCTTGATACAAACCAAATATCGAACAGCGAAAGTGATGAATCATCCAATGATGAAATGTGGATCCGACCTATGCCCCATTGCCGTGATGACATGGCTGAGACCCTCAGCACAGATGGCGATAGTTCCAGCGCCACTTCTGAAAGCCCCAATGACGATGGAGCCCAGCTTGATGGAAGGACTGCTGGCAACGTTAATGGCGACAGATCTGTTACCCCTCCTGAGAGCTCTGATGAAGATGAAGAAGTCCAGCTAATCCCCCTCCGTAGGAGTGCCCGTAACAAACGACCGCGGCCGCAATGCCGCATGTGTGATCTTGAGACCAGAGGGGAGTGTAAAGTCGAACAGAATGAAGGAAGAAAGCGACCACGTGTTTGCGCGTGTTGTCTTACCTGCTGGGATGATCGCGGGGAGAGCGGAAATTAGATTAATGGCGGCTGTGGTTTTTTGTACGATTATTGAGCGATGACGTCAGGCCTCACGTGACTGTTTTTCTGACCACCGATTGGCTGATGATGAACACTTGGACAATAAAAGGAGTATGTTCAGAAGATCAAAGCAGTGTCTATCAACTGCATCAGTGTGATTAGACGTCCGACGTGCGTGTGTTAATCAACTGCCGTAGTTGCGTAGTTGCGAAACGAATAAAAAAAGATGTCTCTCTGTTGAGGGCATCGCATATCTCTTCTAGTGATACATTTTTTTGTAAATAAGGAGGGCTCAATAGCGGATTAAAATAAATCCTTTACCAGCTTCGTTCCGATGCTTGTATACAACTTCAAGACATATCTAATTGCTCAAATGAAGCGACGCAGATACACGCCCGTCTAGCTAAACGCACTTATCGGGCTGATGTTCAACCTTTAACATATTCCACGTTAATTCTTTCAACATCCTCTATCATACTGCCTGTAGCCTATCGAGTCAGCAATAGGCAGTGTGTGCTGTATCTATTTTAATACCATTTTAATTATCAACTGAACCTTTTCTTTGTACGCTCCCCACATCGGAAACATGTTATCATTCTTTGCTTTCTTGCGACCATACATAGTATATAACAAGCGGTTTCAGAAGTGTCTTTGAAATTGTATACAGGCTTCGAGACGATGCTGCTTAAAAGTTGATGGAAGAGCCCCATGGCCTTTTAGGCCAGGAGCCCCAGGAAAGCTAAATCCGGCTTTGTCGGATTTAGCTTACCTTTTGTAATAAACAAACAAACAAATTAAATGTTGCATAAAACATACTTTATTTCGACAAAACTTATTTAACAGAATTGTTTTTTTTAAATAAACATGCAAATAAATAAATAAAAAATAGTATGAAATAATTTTACAAAGGGTTTCTTTCGTATGTATCTACGTTTTATATACAATCGTTGGTTTCGTTTCGTGATAAAAGGAAAAAAAAAACTATTATTTTATTATCATTGTAACAACTAACTTATTAAAACAACTCGTTAAAAATTATTATTCTAAAAACGATATGATGTTTGGTCCTTACTGGGTTAACAACCGAAGCTAAGAATCGGCTAAAATCTGTAAATACGATTCTTAGTTTATGCTATGCAGACTTTTTATTGTGTAAAAAAATTGTATCTAATGTTTTAGTGAATACAAACCAGTAGTTTGTTTGTTTTTTATTCAAGGTTTGTACAAAGACTAAAAAAAAACTTGCGAATAGAACGAATCCAACGGCCATTAAAAACTATAGATTGCCAAGGACGATAACGCGATCTGACTAAATTACAAACATTTTGATTTAGTTTAAACTGACGAGTAGAAAGTCATTTTTGACATGAATTAAATTTTAAATGGAATTACTCAAGTATTAACTTTTTGTGTGCTCTCAAACCAAAGGAAAACACACGCGGCCCTAATGTATAAAAAAGCGAATAGGGTATGTCCATAAATAGTTATTTTTCTAAGTATGTCTAACTGTTTATCGTTATTTATCCGAGATTTCTGGCAGTCATATTCTCTTTTCTATCCTTTAAGAATATTAGAAATAAATTAAAATAGATAATATTAAAAACAAACAAACTGAACAATTGAAAATATATACACGACATGATATCAAACGATATCATCGATCACGTGATCAGATTAATTGATTGAATTTTGAAGATGGTCAATCGACATATGAAATCACAACAGTTGTGCGAAGTCTTCCAAATTAATACCTTCTTCGTTCCAAAAAGTTGTAGAAGAGAAATCTTCATCCGAGCAGAAAGCCGAGACTAAATCTTCCAAACATTTCAGGGATTCGAAATCGTCATCGCTGAAAATTTCAGATTTAGATTTTGGGAACATTTCGGCCGATTGGTTGATATGTTCGTCGTTATTTAGAGTTGTACTGCCTGCATCAATAATGCTACCTTCGAACTGGACTTGTTCGGAAATCGTCGCATTTTGATAGTTTTCGGTACCAAGAGGAATGTTTGCGTTGCATATTTGTGTATGTAGACGCGAATCATCGACTAATAATTGATCGCTTTCAATTATTTTGTTTCTTGGTTGCGATAATGGCAAAGTTTGTAAACTTTCCGACTTACTATCATCGTTGGCACTGCATTCATGGCCGTAACATTCGGGATCAAAATGGGTCCCGTTTTGCTCAGGTATGCGAAGAACTATTCCAGAGAGGCCCTCCGATTTGTAGCCGGTGGACGAATGTTCTATCATCTCTGAGTCGTTATTTCGGCGAGTCGTCATGATAACGGGGTCGTATTTCGACTGCCTTTCGTATAAGTGTTCACTACTTGATGTCCGTGGCTCTTTGTAGAGTTCGGTTTCCGGTAGCTGAACACATATGCTGTTCTTGTAAAGAATCTCGCGCGTATCGGATAGTATTTCCGAAACGTTGGAGCTGATGCTTTCCTCTCTACCCACCATGTGAGGAGAGTTTTCTTGAGCTACCGCGTATTTCATTTGTGTGCTGGTTACCGCAAAGAACGGAGATTGAAAAAGAAATTCCTGAGGAATTCTTCCTTGTCTTGGCACCATTTGTGTGTAATAAACCCCATGCTGTTGATAGGGGTAAGCAGACATGTTGGCGTGTTTAACACGTGGTTTCGACTTGATCTCGAACTCGGGATAATCTAACTGGTGCTGTTTCTTGATCCGTTCTGACTCTTTGAAATACGGTTTTTTCTGCTCCGCAGACATTTCGCTCCATATTTTCCCGAGAAGGGTATTGGCCTCGATAATGGTGATGTTCACATTTTGTTCAAGTATTTGTTTTCGGAACTGTTTGCACCATACGAAATACGCATTCAA
>OY744522.1:104047699-104065199 GCA_963556195.1 Sepiola atlantica | reverse complement strand
TTTTTGAGGATGGTCTTGATAATCCTTATCTGGCGCTCTATGAAACCATTTCCCTGTGGTCTTCGAGGTGAGGTGGTCTGATGGTTGAAACCCCATTCTGTGGCAAATTCGTGGTAAAGGGCGCTTGAGAAGTGCGTCCCGTTGTCACTAACCACTTTTGACGGTATGCCAAACTCCGCAAAGGTTTGTTGCGATTTTTTACGATAACACTGCTTGGTGATTGGGCAGGTAACTGTTTGATGACAGGGTACTTGGAGTAGTAGTCTGCTATGATCAGCCATTGATGTCCATGGAGCTCGAACAAGTCTGTTCCAACTACGTCCCATGGCTTTGTTGGAATGTCGTGCTGCAGAAGAGGCTCTGACATTTGTGATGGCTGATGTTGTTGACAGATGCTACATGAGCTTGTGAATTGCTCGATGTCTCTGTTTATATTTTTCCAATAGACAGTGTCTTTGGCTAGGAGTTTGGTTTTCTCCGTCCTAAGTGAGCAGTGTGGAGTTGCTTTAGGATATCTTCTTGGAGGGTCTGAGGAATGAAAATTTGTTGTCCTTTAAGGATGAGGCCGTCATCAATTGATAGCTGATCTCTTAGGCTCCAGAATTCTCTGATATCGGTAGGCAGTTGCTTGATTGTCTCAGGCCATCCCGTGACAATGGTATCTCTTAGCTGGTTAAGCAGAGGGTCGGCTGTTGTGCAGTCTCTCAGTTTTTCAATGCGGTCAGCAGAGAAACAAATGGTGTCAACTCGAACATCCAGATCGATAGGGTCCGAATTACCAGGTGATGGCAGGCGTGATAACCCATCAGCCAATATGTTTTCGGATCCCTTGTTGTAGGATAATCTGAAATTATATCCCTGTAGCTGGATAAGCATTCGTTGTAGGCGAGCTGGAGCTGAGGTGAGAGGTTTGTCAATGATCATGACAAGAGGTTTATGGTCAGTGATAATTTGGAAACCATGACCGTATAAATATGTGTGGAATCTATGTGTGCCAAACACGATTGCCAGTAGTTCCCGCTCGATACATGCGTATCTTTGTTCTGTTTGTGTCAGACTCTTGCTCGCGTATAAGACAGGCATTAAATTGCCAGCTGCGTCTGGTTGTAGAAGCGCTGCACCTATTCCATGAAGACTTGCGTCACAGTGCATGTAGATTGGGCGCTTGGGGTCAAAGTAGTGAAGTAGGGATGTTTCAGATACTTCACTCTTCAGGTTTTTGAAAACCGTCTGGTGGTGTGGCTCCCATTGGAATTCTGACTCTTTGTGAAGTAAGTCACGTAATACAGTGGTTTTTGAGCTGAAATCCTTAATAAAACGGGATAGGTATGTCATGTTGCAGTTCTGTTTTATTGCGTGGTTCTGGCATTTCCTGTAGGTCTCGTACCTTTGCTGAGTCAGGTTTCATCCCATTATGGGTGTATATATTTCCGAAGAAGGAGATTTCCTGGCGTTTATCTCGCATTTCTTGGAATTCATTGTGAGGCCCTCTTGTGTGGCGACTTCCATGAGGTGCCTTAGGTTGTTGTCATGTTCGCGTTCTGTTGAGCCATATACAACAATATCATCCGCTATACCGCATGCTCCTGTGCACTTCTCAAGTATTCTGTCCATCTCAAGCTGGTAGATGTCTTGGCTCACGTTTAAACCAAATGGAAGTCTTTGGAAGCAGTACCTTCCAAATGGTGTTTGAAAAGTGGTCAGGATCTGGCTTTCCTGGTCAAGCTTTATAGACCAGTATCCTGCCTTAGCATCCAGTTTTGAGAAGTATTTTGCACCTGCAAACCGGTGATTGAGTTCCTCAACTGTTGGAATTTGATGATATGGCCGCATTAGGGCTTTGTTTAGTGCCCTTGGGTCTAAGCAGACCCTTATTGTGTTGTCGCGTTTGGTACATATGTAAGGGAGCTTACCCAGTCTGTTGGCTCCTCAATACGACGAAGTACATTCTGTGACTCCATCTTGTCTAGTTCAGCCTTGATCTTTTCATGCATGGCTATTGGCGTTCTTCTCGGTGTGTCTATGTGGCATGGGATGTTAGGGTTGACAGTGAGCTTGTGTGTTTTCTTGAACTCGCCAATGCGGTCGAATCTGTCGGGGTGTAAACGCATCAGATCATCTATGCTGTTGATAGGTTGTTGCTGAACGGATATGGCGCAGTTCATTGTCACAACGTTAAATGCTACAGATGTTGGCAGGCCCAGTATAGCTGGTCCTGGAGTGTTGACCACATAAAATTGAGTGTTGAGCCATGAGGAGTCCTTGTATTTGCACCTGATGTTTGTGGTGCCATGGCATTTTATTTCAGTGTTGTTGTATGCTGTCAGTATGCATTTCGTTGGGTTTAGTGATCCAGGTATTGGGTTTCTGTCTTCGTTCATGGCGGAGGGGCATATACTGCGGATATGCGTAAAGGTAGTGTGTTTGCTTGTGCACCTGTGTCTACCTTCAGTTTGAGGCTGTGCGTACCTGGGTGGTCTGTCAATATAACGTTGATATTGACAAATGCTTCATTTTGTGTTGTTTTTTGTTTATGCAGTGGATGTTCACTGTTAATAGTGCTGAATGTGAGGTGCTCCATCGCCACATGTAGGTTTGTTGTGGCTCGGTCGTCATGTTCAGCAACGCTGTCGACTTTTCGGCCTGTTTCATGTTGTCTGTGCCTTGACTCGCTACAGCTTTTGTGCCAGGATTTTCCTTGTTTCCTGGGTCTGAGTCTCACTGAGAAGCACAATTTGGCCCAATGGCCCATTTTTCCGCAGGAACTGCATATGTCGTTCTTGGCAGGGCAATGCTCCTTGCCAAAACGATGGTCCCGTCCACAATTTTTACATAAGTTGCTGGTATTTCTGTTGCCTTCCTGGCGTTCGCGACCACCGCGATTTATGGTGTCTATCTGTGACAGGCCATGTAGTTGGGGTATTTTGTTTATATACACGGCTGAAGCCTCATATGTGCGTGCTAATTTCACAGCCTCTTCTATTGTGTAGCCCTTCGGTTTGTTTAACAGTTCTTTTTGTAAGTCCGGTATGGGCGTGTTGGCTATCAGTATTTCTACTAAACGTTCGTTCATTTCATGGGCTGTGAAGTCGCATTTCTTCGCCTGTAAGCGACACCTGTTTAGAAATATGTCGGTTGTCTCGGTAGGCTTTTGTTGGTATCTACCGAGTTCGAGCCTACATATACGGTGGTTGGTTGCCGGTTCCAGCAGCTCCATAAATGCGTTGAAAATTTTGTCGGCATCTCTCTGGTCTTCGCTTGACATAGACCAACTGTTGTATCTACGAATTCCTTCCTCGCCAGTTGCGAGTAGAACGATAGGCACTTTCTCTTCTTCTTTAGTTCCCTTCGCTGTTAAATAGAGTTCCAAACGTTGTTGGAATATCTTGAATGACTCTGCAATGTTAGGCGAAGAGTCCCAGTCAAGAATGGGAACTGGTATAGATATATTAGCCATAGTAGTAGTAGTGTTGTTATGTGTGTGCGAGAGTTCTGTTCCGAGCTTCTACGAGCGTGTGTGTGTGAAGTTTTACGAAGTTTTGGTTCGAAAAGAAAAAATATAATGTCTTACTTTTATCGTTGTTTTCTCTTATTTTTCTTTATATCTCACCGCTGCCACCATTTCACACTGTGTTTGCTCGTATTGAGTGGTTTATTAGTAGAGACAAACGAGAGACGCGTGTTGTTGGTTATATTTTTAAATATACATGCAAGCCTTTATTGAAGTGCGCATGCGCGGTTGTTACAAAACTAGAGTTGGTCACAAAACGAAACGATAACATCGTTACATCCCCCCTTTACCAATATGAAGATTATGATATTGAGCATATTCAATATATAATAAAAAGGTAAGGGCTAATTCAGGGTAGACTGCCTGAATAGCTACAGCGAAGCAGGGGATTATTCTGCCCCATAAATTGCTTGCTATAATTCTCTAGAAAATGTTCACAAGTTCATTTTTGATGGTGGTCGTACCATCCTGCCACTGCGAGTGTATTGTTGGGAGTCTCTTTGTGAAGACTGAGTTGTACATACAGGTGGTTCTGCAAATGTTACATGCTTTGGCGTTTGTGGTGGGGTTGGCCTTATTGGAGCACTCCTAATATGCTGCCGGTTTCTCCGTAGCACATATCTGTTTGCAGTTTTTAGGAGATATGATCGGGGACCATCTGCTTGAGATACTACGGTTGCTAGGTCCCAGTTTCCGTGTGTAGGGTTTTGTGCTCTTACCCTCTGGCCAGGATATAAAGGTGGTAGGTCTTCCTTGAGTGCATGCTGGTCAAAATATTTCTTTTGCTTATGTTGCCTTTGTTTAAAAGCATCATATATTTGATCCTGATCTTGGTGGTTGTTTTCTATTTTTGTTGCAATTGAGGATTGGATTCGTCTACCCATGAGTAGCTGTGCGGGGCTGGATATGGCGTTTGAGATAGGTGTGCAGCGCCAGTGCAACAATGCAATTTCGGGTGTTGTCCCAGATTGCTTGGCCTTTTTGAGGATGGTCTTGATGGTCCTTATCTGGCGCTCTATGAAACCATTTCCCTGTGGTCTTCGAGGTTAGGTGGTCTGATGGTTGAAACCCCATTCTATGGCAAATTCGTGGTAAAGGGTGCTTGAGAAGTGCGGCCCGTTGTCACTAACCACTTTTGACGGTATGCCAAACTCCGCGAAGGTTTGTTGCGTTATTTTTACGATAACACTGCTTGGTGATTGGGCAGGTAGAGTTGGGCGGTTTTTAAATTTTGGTTTCTGTGTCGGTTTCGGTTTTTTTCCCTTAAAACCACGGTTTACGGTTCGGTTTTTCGGTTTTTTTGAAAAAAAATATTTACTATGGAAGCTATTCATTCTCTTGTGTGATGATTAGTTATTATTCAACGTTTAGTTGAATTATGCCACTGTTTCGATAATTTTGTGACTGAATCATTCTCCATGATATGAATCATATAAGTTTTAAGGTGTTGACTGTTGTAATCAAAGTTCTGATACCTTTTCAACAGTTAACTCGTTAAAACAGTGACCAAAGATTCATGAAAGATTTCTGAAGAATAAAACTGAGTTTGAATATACATTCTATCTAATTCTTTAACCCATCAGAAGCTAAAATATAACTCAGAAATGCAAGAAATTAAAAAACGAAAATTTATTTAAACAAACAAAATAATTTTACAAATAAAATTAAGCAAAAATGATGATGAAAATGAAATATTGTCAAAATTATTTGACAGATAAAAATTTTAATTTTTTAATAGGTGAAAATGTTTGCAAGACGTTGTGTCTTGTCGCGTAAAATAAACACACCATATACTTCTCGAATTGCCGGTGTTGACTGTTGGGATGTCTGTCATTTTGTGTGCTCGAAGTTCTGTCAACTGGTGCGTGTTGGGGTTAATATTTGTTTTTAAGACAGGGTAATAAAACTTTATAGACATGCGTAAAAGACTAGTAGTACACCCGAAAACCGCGCCAAAGGAAAAGGAAGGGTGGTTAAAAAAAAGTAGAGATTATTAATTCACCTAAAGTCATTTGTTAAGCTTTAAGGTAATTTTAATCATAGAATTCATGACTTGGATTAAAGTGTAATAATTAAATTTTCGAATAAATTGTCAACTCTAAATAAATACCATATTAACAATTTAGTAAAATATAAATCGTTGCATAGTCTACTTTTTGAATAACCCATTTTTGGGAGAGAAAACGGTATAGTTGAGAGATAGTTCTCTAGAAATGACAATTTATGTATGAAGTGGCTTTTCAAAAGTAAACAATGAAATGCCTAATGTTTAAAATAATTTTAAAAATCCGAATAAAGTGATACTAGCATTGGCAACTACTTTTTTTCTTTTTAAATGTTTATACTCGCTCACTACTTTTCGTTTATTTACTTTTACAAGTATTTTTTTTTAATTTCATTTTAATAACTTTTTTTTTTTTAGATAACTCTGAAACAAACAAATAATTATTTTACAATTTTGAGTTGAATCAAATAGATTTTCGACATCATACGGAACGCGTTTGATTTTTTCTTTTTCATTTGAAAATAGTTTATGCTAAAAATACGATGTCATGTTGTCTGTCGTATTTCTCTTTTTTTCATTTGAAAATTCAAAATGTTAATGATAAACAAACTGTAAACAAAGATTTCTTCCTACAAGTAGCAATACACATGAAAAAATTTAAATTGCTTAAAATATCTCAATAATGGCATATATAGAAAGAGCTTGATGATCTAAGAAAGAATCTTTTTAAATTTTTTAAATCTGACTAAAAATAAGGAAGTTATGACTATTTTTGTGCCTCACACAATTGGATATTTTCCCCTCTTTAAGACCATATGCGTTTTGTCACATTTTTTACACTAATTTTTCAGTAAAAATGTTATATCTTTGTTAAAACATAAGATTAAGCAATGAAATTTACCATATAAGTGTATTTTTGTACAAGGAATCAGAATATGCCACTGAAAATCTCCAGAAATTAATGGTTTCCAAGTAATCTGCACTAAGTGCACATAAATATGCTGCAATACCTTAAAAATACTATGAATCCATTAAAAGAAAGAAGTTAGAAAACTCAAAGTTGAATTGTAATACATTTTATGTACAAGAAACTAAAATCTAATACTAGGACTGTTTAAAAATGAATACATTGCAAGATTTCTTTAGCATTATTGTAGATTTACACCTTCTGCTAACTCACCCCCTTACCTCCCCAAAATATGAGATTCTACTTTTTTTATTTAGGCAATTACATGTTAACACCCTGAAAAACTTGGCAGAAAGAAAGAAACAAAAACAATTATTTTAGAATTTAAAGTAGGGATCAGTTTCACATAAAATAATCCCCCATTTCAAGGCCATTCTATCGTTTTAGGGCAGTTAATTATTTTTTCTATGGGAGATAAATCCTGTGCGTTTTTCTTGTTTTTTTTTTGTTTTTTTTAGACGATTATGAGGGTCTTTGTGGGAGGAGGGGGGCTTACCACTTGAACTTCAGGTTAGTGGTAGGGCTAGGGGCAATTAAGTGTGAACACCCTGAAAACTTGGCAGAAAGAAAAAAAAAACAATTCATTTAGAATTTCGAGTGGGGGATTAGTTTCACATATATTTAATGTAGAATAATTCACAATGTCCGGGCCATTCTAGCGTTTTAGGGCATTAATCAATTTTTTTCTATGGCAAATAAATCCTGTGCGTTTTTTTTATGGGCGTCTGCTTTTTTTTTTTTTTTTTTTAGATGATTATGTGTGGTTTTAATGGGCTTTTTTGTAGGATTAGGGCTTCCTACTCGGACTTAGGGTTAGTGATAAGGTTAAGGAAGGGGTTTTGTTTTAGATGGAGGTTGCCATTCGGGCTTAGTGTTAGGGTTAAGGGAGTTTTTTAGGGGGTGGCTTGCCACTCATATTTAAGGTTAATGGTACAATACGTTCAAGAAGGCATTTTTAGGAGGTGGGCTTGTTAGTCGTACCTAGAGTTAATGGTAGAGTAATTATTTTATTTTATAAATTTCACTAAAAGGTAAGAATGGCCGGGAAATCGGAGATCATTTTACATTAAATTTATATGCGAAACTGATCCCCCACTCTAAATTCTAAACTATTTTTTGTTGTTTTGTTTTTTCTTTTTTTCGCCAAGACTTTAAGACGTAATCGCCTAAAAAAGTAGAATCTTAATTTTTTTTTAAATTGGCGACTAGAAAGTCATTACTACTAGAAGTTCGAAAGTTGAGTGAAAACCAGTATTTTTTAAAGTATTTTTTATAAAAGAACCAAATAGGATTAACTTTTTTAAGCACAAAAAGTATTTTTATCTTACTTTTAAAGAAGTTTATAAACGAATTTTACAAAGCTTTACAAGACGCTGCTGCTGATTGATTGTTATATCAGCAATACTAGCAGCCATTGTTGACTTTCGCTCAAAAAAAGGACAATATTTTTTAGGATAAGATAATTTAAAATTACTATTACCGAAAGACAAAACAACGTACAATTATAATTTTAATGCATAAAAAAGATGAAAGATTAATTTATTTACTAGTTGGGTACGAAAAATGTAAGGATATTCATTTCCTAACAAAATGATGGTATTTTGAGCTCTTAAAGTGCTTTAGTTTTAAGATATGACTATTTTAATAGAACTACCCTCAAATATGTGATTATCCAAACAGTTTTCTGGTCGATGTGTATTGCTAAGTACATTAAATGTTTTTATCATATATTTGTTCAATCTGTCCTCTTACTAATATAACATTTTTTGGTAATATTCAATTTTATTCAAATCGGAAAATCTTTCAACCGTGTTTCCTTGTATATGGTGGCTTACTGTAGTAAAAACACAATACCGAACGGTTACGGTTTTAAAAAAAAAACGATTCGGTATTCGGTATGGAGACGAAACCGAAAAACCGCGGTTTTTCGGTAAAACCGCCCATCTCTATGGGCAGGTAACTGTTTGATGACAGGGTACTTGGAGTAGTAGTCTGCTATGATCAGCCATTGATGTCCATGGAGCTCGAACAAGTCTGTTCCAACTACGTCCCATGGCTTTGTTGGAATGTCGTGCTGCAGAAGAGGCTCTGACATTTGTGATGGCTGATGTTGTTGACAGATGCTACATGAACTTGTGAATTGCTCGATGTCTCTGTTTATATTTTTCCAATAGACAGTGTCTTTGGCTAGGAGTTTGGTTTTCTCCTGTCCTAAGTGAGCAGTGTGGAGTTGCTTTAGGATATCTTCTTGGAGGGTCTGAGGAATGACAATTTGTTGTCCTTTAAGGATGAGGCCGTCATCAATTGATAGCTGATCTCTTAGGCTCCAGAATTCTCTGATATCGGTAGGCAGTTGCTTGATTGTCTCAGGCCATCCCGTGACAATGGTATCTCTTAGCTGGTTAAGCAGAGGGTCGGCTGTTGTGCAGTCTCTCAGTTTTTCAATGCGGTCAGCAGAGAAACAAATGGTGTCAACTCGAACATCCAGATCGATAGGGTCGAATTACCAGGTGATGGCAGGCGTGTAGAAGCGCTGCGCCTATTCCATGAAGACTTGCGTCACAGTGCATGTAGATTGGGCGCTTGGGGTCAAAGTAGTGAAGTAGGGATGTTTCAGATACTTCACTCTTCAGGTTTTTGAAAACCGTCTGGTGGTGTGGCTCCCATTGGAATTCTGACTCTTTGTGAAGTAAGTCACGTAATACAGTGGTTTTTGAGCTGAAATCCTTAATAAAACGGGATAGGTATGTCATGTTGCAGTTCTGTTTTATTGCGTGGTTCTGGCATTTCCTGTAGGTCTCGTACCTTTGCTGGGTCAGGTTTCATCCCAGTATGGGTGTATATATTTCCGAAGAAGGAGATTACCTGGCGTTTATCTCGCATTTCTTGGAATTCATTGTGAGGCCCTCTTGTGTGGCGACTTCCATGAGGTGCCTTAGGTTGTTGTCATGTTCGCGTTCTGTTGAGCCATATACAACAATATCATCCGCTATACCGCATGCTCCTGTGCACTTCTCAAGTATTCTGTCCATCTCAAGCTGGTAGATGTCTTGGCTCACGTTTAAACCAAATGAAAGTCTTTGGAAGCAGTACCTTCCAAATGGTGTTTGAAAAGTGGTCAGGATCTGGCTTTCCTGGTCAAGCTTTATAGACCAGTATCCTGCCTTAGCATCCAGTTTTGAGAAGTATTTTGCACCTGCAAACCGGTGATTGAGTTCCTCAACTGTTGGAATTTGATGATATGGCCGCATTAGGGCTTTGTTTAGTGCCCTTGGGTCTAAGCAAACCCTTATTGTGTTGTCGCGTTTGGTTACATATGTAAGGGAGCTTACCCAGTCTGTTGGCTCCTCAATACGACGAATGACATTCTGTGACTCCATCTTGTCTAGTTCAGCCTTGATCTTTTCACGCATGGCTATTGGCGTTCTTCTCTTTTTAGTGATCCAGGTATTGGGTTTCTGTCTTCGTTTATGGCGGAGGGGCACATACTGCGGAATATGCGTAAAGGTAGTGTGTTTGCTTGTGCACCTGTGTCTACCTTCAGTTTGAGGCTGTGCGTACCTGGGTGGTCTGTCAATATAACGTTGATATTGACAAATGCTTCATTTTGTGTTGTTTTTTGTTTATGCAGTGGATGTTCACTGTTAATAGTGCTGAATGTGAGGTGCTCCATCGCCGCATGTAGGTTTGTTGTGGCTCGGTCGTCATGTTCAGCAACGCTGTCGACTTTTCGGCCTGTTTCATGTTGTCTGTGCCTTGACTGGCTACAGCTTTTGTGCCAGGATTTTCTTTGTTTCCTGGGTCTGAGTCTCACTGAGAAGCACAATTTGGCACAATGGCCCATTTTTCCGCAGGAACTGCATATGTCGTTCTTGGCAGGGCAATGCTCCTTGCCAAAACGATGGTCCCGTCCACAATTTTTACATAAGTTGCTGGTATTTCTGTTGCCTTCCTGGCGTTCGCGACCACCGCGATTTATGGTGTCTATCTGTGACAGGCCATGTAGTTGGGGTATTTTGTTTATATACACGGCTGAAGCCTCATATGTGCGTGCTAATTTCACAGCCTCTTCTATTGTGTAGCCCTTCGGTTTGTTTAACAGTTCTTTTTGTAAGTCCGGTATGGGCGTGTTGGCTATCAGTATTTCTACTAAACGTTCGTTCATTTCATGGGCTGTGAAGTCGCATTTCTTCGCCTGTAAGCGACACCTGTTTAGAAATATGTCGGTCGTCTCGGTAGGCTTTTGTTGGTATCTAGCGAGTTCGAGCTAACATATACGGTGGTTGGTTGCCGGTTCCAGCTGCTCCATAAATGCGTTGAAAATTTTGTCGGCGTCTCTCCGGTCTTCGCTTGACATAGACCAACTGTTGTATCTACGAATTCCTTCCTCGCCAGTTGCGAGTAGAACGATAGGCACTTTCTCTTCTTCTTTAGTTCCCTTCGCTGTGAAATAGAGTTCCAAACGTTGTTGGAATATCTTGAATGACTCTGCAATGTTAGGCGAAGAGTCCCAGTCAAGAATGGGAACTGGTATAGATATATTAGCCATAGTAGTAGTAGTGTTGTTATGTGTGTGCGAGAGTTCTGTTCCGAGCTTCTACGAGCGTGTGTGTGTGAAGTTTTACGAAGTTTTGGTTCGAAAAGAAAAAATATAATGTCTTACTTTTATCGTTGTTTTCTCTTATTTTTCTTTATATCTCACCGCTGCCACCATTTCACACTGTGTTTGCTCGTATTGAGTGGTTTATTAGTAGGGACAAACGAGAGACGCGTGTTGTTGGTTTTAAAAATATACATGCAAGCCTTTATTGAAGTGCGCATGCGCGGTTGTTACAAAACTAGAGTTGGTCACAAAACGAAACGATAACATCGTTACACTATGTACCTATATATATATATACATAGTTTTTGTTATTATGTACGTAAAAATAAATTAATAAATATATATCGCATTACGTTAATCATTTTAAAATGTTGCCACTGGAATCGTATGTAATATTATTACTTTTAGGTTGTTGTGTTTTTATGTAGATAGCTTCCAAGATTTTAAATGCGATTTTGTTCTGTGATGCCACTCGAGCGTTGCTGAATTTAAATCGTCAACGACTTTCCTGGTACAATGCGAAAAACGTTCTATGTGCGTTTCTCTGCCGTCATTTTACACATTCCTTTCTTTCTCCAGCTTTTTTGTTCATTTGCTTTTGACAACTGAGGATGATAAAGCAGATAGGGTAACCTGTGTAAGGTTATTGGCTGGGTTAAATAAGTAGTAAGACGGAGAAACGTATAGGATAAGTAACAAGGTTCATTGGCGGTCAAAATACATTCTCTGAGGTTAGGTGGGCACCGATTGATTATCGCTATTTTTTTCCGAACTTAGTTTTCCCCAAAGTTTGATGCTTCCATTATGGATTGCATCAGGCATTGTCTTTATGGTATGGCAATTGAAACTGTATCATTCTTTCTGCTCTGCACTTTGATAAAGAAGGAAGTGTGAATGGCAAGGTATGCACCCTTTAACCATCTAATAACACTTTTTGCTGATTTCTATTTATATCACTTGAGAACTCTAGTGTATGATATTCTTCAAGTGAGTAGGCCATATAAGCATAATTGCAAAACTCTTTTGAAATCTTTTCATGGTAAGCAACATTTTGCTTACAATTAAGTGACCGGGGTGAATTGGGCCACCCTGCATTTTTACATATTTATCGAATCTAGTAAGCGAGTGATATACAACTTGAAAGCTGCATAATAATTCCCATTCCTAACCAAAACTCTGCCAATGCGTAGTTTTGATTGTTGTTTTGGAATATTCCACATGTGACTGTGTCTAAAGGTTGTATGAGTTCATTTTATGTTTGTTTCACATGTGTGACCTTATGATATGAGTTGGTTGATATGTGACAAGTATGTGTGCTCCGTGTGTTACCAAGTGATACTGATCTTTAACAAGACTTTTATTGTAAATAAATGTATGCAAGAGTAATGTAACTTCATCTAATATACATATGTTGATGAAAAAATACTTAATGCTTTTTTTACGTTGATTTTTTTAAACTCTTCATATAAGAAGTCATCAGAATGATCATTAGTGTTATCTGGTTTCTAAAATTTCAAAGTTTATCATTTCAACGATGTTTCAAACTGTAGTAACACTTATCTCATTATATACATACACTTATTTTAATCGTGATGATGATGATATATATTTATATATCATCATCATCACGATTATCATAAGTGTTTTTTATCACTCCTGGAGGAAGCTGTCGTCTATGGTTTCTTTCCCCCTTTGTTGGGATTTTCCCGTTGAAATGAAGGACGAAGACTAGTCCGCCGGAAGAAAGGTTGGTGGCATAAAAACGTGACTAGACAAGAACAGAGATAGCAAACAACTTGGGTAGATAAACAAGGGGTATTTATATAGATGAAAAAAAAGAAGAAAGAAATAGAATGTTGCTTGCAAAAGAAGTGCCTTTGCGGACTCGCTGTAAATGCCAGTTGTCTTGTAACAGGATGCTGTGAAGAGTAGTTGAGAACATCAAGAGGGCTTCGCGCGTATTATATACACAAAAAGAGCATGAGCCCGCTCTCACCTGACACGGCAGAGAAGAACTTGTTGACGGCTGCGAGGCTGGAGCAAAAAGAGACCGTTATTTTCAAAAAAGGCGCTCTCCTGTGTTTTCTGCGGAGATTGAAGCAGTGGTCTGTGATAAGCTTATTTTTATCCAATCACAGGGCACTTAAAATTAACTGCGCTTAATAATAATTCCTATACCTTGTTTTGTCGCTGTCTAGGCGTTGTCATGTAAGACCCAGTTGGCAGTGGCAGGGTCGTCTCTCCACCGCTCCCTGTTCTTTTTTTTTCCTTTCTCTAGGTCTTTTCCATTACCTCGAGTTCCATTATGTCGCTCTAGATATCCATGTGTTGTTTGTATATCTCGAAAGATGATCTGTCCATCTATGTTTTGGGATTTCTCTGGTATTGATAATGTTGTATACTCTAGTTCTGATCCAAGTGTTTCTTTTTCTTTCACGTAGACTTATCCCGAGAAGAATGCATTTTATTTTGCATATTGCCACTCTTAGCTTTTCTATTGCTGCATTATTAAGTGCCCAGGTTTCGTTACCATATGCCATATTGGGAAGTTGTTTATTAAAACATTTAAAAATAAACTAAAGTTGTTTTATCGATTTCCTTAATAAATTCACCAATTTTAATTTGCGTAACTCATCACGTGACTGATGAAGACTCATAGGAGTCGAAAACGTTTGCAGTTTTGGCGAGTTCATGTTCACACTTGAACAGAACATTACATCGTTGGTCAGCCAACTTAAAAGATGCATAAAAAAAGAAACAAACAGGAATTATCACCGTTGTTTGATCAAACATGCATCAACGAATAAATGCTGCCTAAGTATACACACACACATTATATATATATATATATATATATATATATATATATATATATATATATATATACACTGCATGTGTATATTTACTACATGACTACCAGATATTACTGACCAAACAATGAAGTGCATTGGTTGTTTTGATCCTTATCTAAGTTAACACTCCACAGTTAACTAAGACAAGCGTAGGGACCACAGTAGAAAATGTACTGTTTGCAGAGGTTTGTGTTTTCCATAGCGACTGACGTGACGGGCTGTGACCAAACTATCACAGTCTCCTTAAATCAGATCTCTTTCTGATTTAGGCTACACAATAAATCTGGCAATTTTGAACTTTCTTAACTGGAGCAATTTCGTTCTGAACTCAACGTAAAATGATACCCCATTTTCATGCCATTCTTGCGTTTTAGTACAGTTAACACATTTTTTAACTACTTACCCTAAGTCGGGTTGGTTTCAAGTAAGTGTTAGGTTAGGAGTCACCATAAAAATCAGAAAGATTAGAGTCTAAAATCTTTGACTGAATGCCATGCTGGATTTTATTAATTTATATATTGCATTGCCACGTAGACTTTGTATAGTGTTTGTGTTAGGCCCCCAGTAATCGGATCCACAAAGTTTTTAGAATGTTTCACACGTTCGTGAATCTATCTATGTGACAACCGTAATTACTGGTCTGAAATGATTGTCGGTCCTGAAAGTATATATTTCTTAATATATTCCAGGAATTAAAGATTTTGATGATCTGTTTTGAACTGCACACATAAATATTGTTTACGTTTCCCGACATATTCCTCCAGAAATCCGTTGTTGTTTCGTCATTCTTATTGTATTTGCGCCTTACAAAAATACTTTCATTGATCTGCACAGTCATACATAGCTTTCCAATAACAACGGTATTTTGATTAATACGTCAGCGCAAACTTCGTATATAAATAATATTACCTGTCTGTAAGTATAATGACAACCTTCCAGCCATCTTCCCGTTTCAGGTATTTTTATGGTGTATACATAAATAGGAATAAAAATAATATCGGCTATGAAAGAATTTAACATATCTGGTACGAATTAGTGTTCTGACAGAGTTAATAGTAAAGTACAAACATTGACTTAACATCGGTAAGACGAGACAATTCCAAATCTAAATTAACCGGAACGAAATTGATCTAGTCAAGAAAGTTCAATAGCACCAGAAAGTTTACTTTGCCGAATGTGAAAACACTGAAGACAGAAAAGAAAACGAAAAAAAAAAGATGTCTCTCTGTTGAGGGCATCGCATATCTCTTCCAGTGATACATTTTTTTGTAAATAAGGAGGGCTCAATAGCGGATTAAAATAAATCCTTTACCAGCTTCGTTCCGATGCTTGTATACAACTTCAAGACATATCTAATTGCTCAAATGAAGCGACGCAGATACACGCCCGTCTAGCTAAACGCACTTATCGGGCTGATGTTTAACCTTTAACATATTCCACGTTAATTCTTTCAACATCCTCTATCATACTACCTGTAGCCTATCGAGTCAGCAATAGGCAGTGTGTGCTGTATCTATTTTAATACCATTTTAATTATCAACTGAACCTTTTCATGTACGCTCCCCACATCGGAAACATGTTATCATTCTTTGCTTCCTTGCGACCATACATAGTATATAACAAGCGGTTTCAGAAGTGTCTTTGAAATTGTATACAGGCTTCGAGACGATGCTGCTTAAAAGTTGATGGAAGAGCCCCATGGCCTTTTCAGCCAGGAGCCCCAGGAAAGCTAAATCCGGCTTTGTCGGATTTAGCTTACCCTTTGTAATAAACAAACAAACAAATTAAATGTTGCATAAAACATACTTTATTTCGACAAAACTTATTTAACAGAATTGTTTTTTTTAAATAAACATGCAAATAAATAAATAAAAAATAGTATGAAATAATTTTACAAAGGGTTTCTTTCGTATGTATCTACGTTTTATATACAATCGTTGGTTTCGTTTCGTGATAAAAGGAAAAAAAAACTATTATTTTATTATCATTGTAGCAACTAACTTATTAAAACAACTCGTTAAAAATTATTATTCTAAAAACGATATGATGTTTGGTCCTTACTGGGTTAACAACCGAAGCTAAGAATCGGCTAAAATCTGTAAATACGATTCTTAGTTTATGCTATGCAGACTTTTTATTGTGTAAAAAATTTGTATCTAATGTTTTAGTGAATACAAACCAGTAGTTTGTTTGTTTTTTATTCAAGGTTTGTACAAAGACTAAAAAAAAACTTGCGAATAGAACGAATCCAACGGCCATTAAAAACTATAGATTGCCAAGGACGATAACGCGATCTGACTAAATTACAAACATTTTGATTTAGTTTAAACTGACGAGTAGAAAGTCATTTTTGACATGAATTAAATTTTAAATGGAATTACTCAAGTATTAACTTTTTGTGTGCTCTCAAACCAAAGGAAAACACACGCGGCCCTAATGTATAAAAAAGCGAATAGGGTATGTCCATAAATAGTTATTTTTCTAAGTATGTCTAACTGTTTATCGTTATTTATCCGAGATTTCTGGCAGTCATATTCTCTTTTCTATCCTTTAAGAATATTAGAAATAAATTAAAATAGATAATATTAAAAACAAACAAACTGAACAATTGAAAATATATACACGACATGATATCAAACGATATCATCGATCACGTGATCAGATTAATTGATTGAATTTTGAAGATGGTCAATCGACATATGAAATCACAACAGTTGTGCGAAGTCTTCCAAATTAATACCTTCTTCGTTCCAAAAAGTTGTAGAAGAGAAATCTTCATCCGAGCAGAAAGCCGAGACTAAATCTTCCAAACATTTCAGGGATTCGAAATCGTCATCGCTGAAAATTTCAGATTTAGATTTTGGGAACATTTCGGCCGATTGGTTGATATGTTCGTCGTTATTTAGAGTTGTACTGCCTGCATCAATAATGCTACCTTCGAACTGGACTTGTTCGGAAATCGTCGCATTTTGATAGTTTTCGGTACCAAGAGGAATGTTTGCGTTGCATATTTGTGTATGTAGACGCGAATCATCGACTAATAATTGATCGCTTTCAATTATGTTGTTTCTTGGTTGCGATAATGGCAAAGTTTGTAAACTTTCCGACTTACTATCATCGTTGGCACTGCATTCATGGCCGTAACATTCGGGATCAAAATGGGTCCCGTTTTGCTCAGGTATGCGAAGAACTATTCCAGAGAGGCCCTCCGATTTGTAGCCGGTGGACGAATGTTCTATCATCTCTGAGTCGTTATTTCGGCGAGTCGTCATGATAACGGGGTCGTATTTCGACTGCCTTTCGTATAAGTGTTCACTACTTGATGTCCGTGGCTCTTTGTAGAGTTCGGTTTCCGGTAGCTGAACACATATGCTGTTCTTGTAAAGAATCTCGCGCGTATCGGATAGTATTTCCGAAACGTTGGAGCTGATGCTTTCCTCTCTACCCACCATGTGAGGAGAGTTTTCTTGAGCTACCGCGTATTTCATTTGTGTGCTGGTTACCGCAAAGAACGGAGATTGAAAAAGAAATTCCTGAGGAATTCTTCCTTGTCTTGGCACCA